>VDFB02355407.1:89303-171317 GCA_007258455.2 Sequoia sempervirens | reverse complement strand
CCGCTTTGATACCATGTAAGAACTTATGAAAAAAAACAATAGGATCAAGAGATCAAAGATAGCACAAAAGAGAGAGAAGATGAGAGAATATGATGATAGTATTCTCAATATACATGAAGATGCTCAATTACAAGTATGTACAAGGCTTGCTTATAAAGGCAAGCTAGGACGCAACAAAGGGCCATGAATGAGACAAGTGTCCCAATCATGTACAGGGTAGGTAGAAAAAAAAAGATAATTCCATGAAAGGTGGACCACCCACCTAAAGTGGAATTATCATGCCACAAAAGTGGAGATAAGAATATGATAACTAGATCACACCACAAAAAGTGGAATTTCTCCTACACACACTTCCCTAAGTGTCCAACTCATACCTTTCAATGTATGCGCAAACCTAGATGCAAGATGCAAATACCTAGGTGTCACAAGTGCAAGATACAATGATATGCATTCCCTAAGTAAGCTTAAGTAAAGTGTAATAAGTAAAATAATTATTTGCACCAACAACAACAATGCAAGGTGTGATTTTGAAGACATTCATGCTGTTTTGTAAAATTCCATGTTGCAAAACCATAGGTTTCAAGAAGCAAGATAGTATGTTTTCCAACACTACAAATAATGCAGACATTTTATTTAAACACAACAATGGAAGGTGTGATTTTGAAGACATTCATACCATTTTGTAACATTCGATGTTGCAATCAATGAGACAACCATTTACACTTAAACAAGCATATTCAAATAACTGAAACCCAACATTATGTTTTCCAAATTGCATATATTTTTTGTACTTTTTCTTTTCAATCATGTGAAATTTAAACACAACAATGGAATGTGTGATTTTGAAGTCATTCATACTATCTTGTAACATTTCATGTTGTAAAATCGTAGGTGTTGTTAGCTCTCCGAATCTACACCTTGTTTGCTAAGCTTTTAAATGGACTTAGTGAATTTGGACTAACATGAGACTGCTTTTAGGTTGTGAGTAACCTGTTTGGAAGCAAACCTCTAAATTATGGGTTGGCTTCCCCATTTGATGTCACCTAACTATTGAATTTTTGAGATAAGGGTAAGAGTTGCATAAAATAAACCTAATGCTGGAAAGAAACTAAGGTGATACACCAAAACAACCTAGACCTGCTAATAGCTTTACACATTCAAATTAATATCTCAAAGATAACTCACACAACTCCCTATCCAATGCAATTCACATCAATAATTTATAAAGAGGTCTATAATAGTGTTTTCAAAAGGAAAAAAAATATTTCACAATCAATAACACCACTAAACAACACAATTTATAACTTGTAAACATACATTTTATATCAAATGGATGCATGAAACATGGGACAAGTTTGTAAGGAAAATGACTTTTCACAAAACAAATTCATCAACCATTAATGACACACCACAAAACATGAAGAGAAAAGGTAAAAATGCTCCAATCTATTAATTCAAAATGCTTACTGTATAATAAGTCTTTCTGAGTTACAATACAACTCCATGAAAAATAACTCCAAGAAAGCAAGCTGTCCTTTTGCTGGAAAAAGAAAGAACTCCTCCAAATGATCAAAAACAACATACTTAAGCCAAAACCATCAAAAACCCCCACACCAGTGTTTCTAGAAAATTCTGCTCGGATAAAATAGAAAAGGCCCCAAAAGAACCTTCTAGAACTCTCTAAAATGCTTTCCACATGAAGGAAAAGTAGGCCAAGTCAACAGTCACCTCAAAAATGTGACAAAAAATGCCTCCAGCTAGCCTCCCCTTCACCAAAATCAGTCCAAATAGTATCTCACACTTCCCACACTTATGCAAGTCATCATTGGTCCTATTACAACATTTGACCACATTCCCCATCATGCAAGATGTGTGTTTTTGAAAATACATGGCCTTTTAAAGAATTAAAGATAGTGATTTTGTTAAGTGATTTATAAAACATCACTTAACAAATCACTTTACAATTAAGCCCATATCAAATGGTGCCACCATTAAAAGACATTACATTTGTATTTACAACAACTAAAAGTTATTTTCAAATCACTTACATGATATTTCAAATATTGACAACCAATGCAAACATATAATGTTATGGCTAAAAGTTTACAAAAGTCTCCAAGGCATTGACCACCAATTCACCATATTCTGCATTTTTCCCACACATGTCATAAGCATTGTTTTACAAAAGCAAAATAGCACTTAGCCAATATGGCCAACTTCCAAATCTCTTGGAAAGCATATCCCACTTTGTATGGCATTGGACAAATACAAGGCATCACATAAGGGTCACATGGAGAATACATTGTTCTACACTCCCTTGTTGTATGTTGAAAAACACCAAGCAATAATTAGAAATAAGGGGAACAACCCTAAGACATAAAATGCCTAAGTGCTAACATATGATGTAAGATGGCATGCAGACATGGCAATGTTTTAAATAAAATGGAAAGTTTTAAAGGCATAGAATGCTTAAAGGAAAGCAAAGGTTTCGGCCCCCACATTTCTCATGAACTTGATTTTAAAAAGAAAGGGATAAAAATCCCATCGAAATGTCAAAAGGTAGAGGTCAAACCCTAATGATAAAATACCAAAATGATGAAAAACATAATCATTTGGTCTTTGAAGAATCTGGAAAACTGCTCTACCGCCATGAGGGTTTGGGAAGAACATAGAAAAATGATGTTTTCACTAGTTCTTAATCAATTTTTTGACTTTTTTGCATAAAAGCCACCATGGGAACTCAGGTAATTGCTTCTACTTGGAATAAACCTGCAATTTTTAACTTCGAGGCCATTTTTGGGCTCACAGGCCGCGACCTGTAGCATTTTGATGGACCCTTTTCTAACCATACTATTTCATAGGAAAAGAAAGAACCAAATGTGGCTCAACCTTCATTATGCAAATTGGGTCCTCTTGCATTCATCTTTTTTTGTCTTATTTCTGCATTTTGAGAAAAACCCCTGCTTGGGTTTCCTATAGCATGCATTTTGTTAAACTCTTCAACTGTTTGTAAAGAACCCAAGTGGGTCACTAGATCTTCTTACAGAGCTCAGATTTTTAGCAAAATACAAATGATTTTTGCAAGTTCATTTCATTTTCTTGTAAAAAATAGCAATGTTGCTCCATTTGATCGAAACCCCAAGTGGGTTTTTCATATTTGCAGGAAAAAGGGCAATCCTCACCACGGCCTATCATAATGCATAAATGGCTTTTCATTTTTGTGATTCTTGTTCCTTTTGTGCAATAAAGAACTTTTAGTTCTTTTTATAATGAAATATCCTCCAACATCAAATGAACAAACACCCTCTTTAAGTAGCTCTTTATCAGTCAGACTGCTCAAGTAGTAAAGATTTGACTTCACCATGATAGGAATTTGGCCAATTAACACTCTTTTCCATCTTTTATGGGAACTTCCTTTTCCCTATTCCTTTAAAGCTTTGTCCATAACTCACCAACATTATCACTTGCAACTGAAAGTTTTAGCATTTATCTTTGTTTCATATCTGCAAAACAATACCCAATCTTTGCATTTTCAGGGTTTCCTTCTATATTGCTCTTCGTATGCAAATACAAAGACCTCTCTGTACTCTTACAACTATGATAACACTCTCCTTGTAGGAATTCAGAGGCTTTCATTTATCATTCCTATAGAATGTCTTTATTTTTGTTACCTTTGCATTAGCTTCTCATAATAAACCCAAGTGGGTCTTTTTGATTTGAAAGAAACTCCAAATTTTATTGCAAAATGATTCAATGTCAGTGTGAGCATAATTGAAAGTTTCAATCTTGAACTACATTCTTGATAAATTTTGTGTTTTTGTAGACCAACTAAACTCCATGAAAATCCTTGCTTAGCTGATAATCATTTCGTTTTTTGTCTTCTCCTAATGCAGTGATTACCTTGCTTCCTTTGAGCTGCTCACTATCATTTTGGACCTAAATCTGCCCTCTTGATAAACTTTCCCCTGTGACTGTGATTTAATGTTCTTGTCCTTAAGTGGTTATCATACTTTCTTATGACTCACAATACCTTAACTCTGCTCATAATTTTGTAGAAACTCCCATAAGATAGTGAGATGTCTCTTTATTTTTTGGAAAACCTTGCTTGGTACCACTGCCCCTTGCTAGTCACGTAGTTCACTGCCTTTCTATGGTACTACCCAGTGAAGATATATTGCATCCATCACAAGTAGGACATAGTGGGATTGATGAAACATTAGTTTGCATATTCATATGCACACTTAAGAGATCCATGGATATTAAGAAAATGGAAGTTTTTGTAAAGAATAACATATGTTTCTGGAGATAATCATGATATAATAAGGAAAACCTACAAGTGACTGTTCCTTTTGAGTTCATTGTCTAATGATTGAGTTTATCTCCTTCATGTGCTCTTTTGGTGGTTTTGTTGCTCTTGATCTACCCAAGGTTGTCTTTGTCCATGAAGTCTCCACATTGTCATATTTGTTTTTGACATGTTCTCAACCTTTGGGCTTGCTCCTTTAAATCTCTTACAAGAAATATCATCATTGTCCTCTTTAGACGATCTCATCCTTGAGCTCATTAATTTTCCTTCACGATTGTACAGGTATGGGTTGTCAACTCTTCTGAATCATGTCATGTCTTTCTCTGTTCACCTACCATATCACTGCAAGCTTCTTACTATTAGAATGTAACAATGAAGAGGACAAAGAATGCAAGCAAACAATACTGCCACATTGTAATGAGACCTTTCTCTTTGCTACCATATATGACCATCCTTGTTCATGCCACTATGACACCTTTGCTTCATTGCATTTTCCTGCTAGGCTGTCATCAAACCCTTGGAAATATTGTTGTGTGCACTGCCCATATTTCATGAAGCCTTCATCATCAAAATCAATATCACTACTAGATGGTTGTAGATAGTCCCTGTCCTCTAGAAGAGGCAAGAATGGTTCAACATTGCTAGCTCAACACCACTAGCTCAACACTACTAGCCCTTGTGGAAGACACAATTCTAGAGGAACATATTTTGAGGCTTCAGAAAAAAATAGCTTGAACTTCTCACTCCTCCTGCTCCATGCCTTAAGGTCATTGAATTTTCATGTAGAGATACCATAACAGTAGCATCCTTTTGATGGCAATGTCATACATATTCATTATATAGTCATAAAAATTGCTATTGATTCAATGTCTTCATATTGCGTCACATAGTCAAATTGTAAGAGTTTATTGTCATTTGTGTAATGACTATACCTTGCATTGTATGGCCTAGTCCCAATTTAAATTGAGATCCTTCAATTCAATAGCTTTTCAATGACTAAAATAGGAAAGTATGTGCATGTTTTGTTCTCATGATGAATGACAACCATTGCATTACTATGCACTTTGGTGTATGTTTCTTTTAGCTCTACCATTGTGCCTCTCCTCAAACCATCACACATTGAATATGATATGGCAGTCTTGTTTGTCTAGTGTTTGATTGAGAAGGCCTTGAATTCAGCCTTATGCAACTTCAGATTTTGTTTTTAGTTGTTGTCATGTTGCCATGCTTGGAATGCTTTCAAGCCTGTCATGTTCTCAATCTTCAAGGACACCATAAAACCTTCATTCATCTAACTCATGAGGGCAACAAATTAGATGGCCATGTTTAGTTGCCATGAGGACAGTTATGCTTTGTTTCAAATACCTTCCCATGTTTGTCAACCTTGTAGGCTCTTGCAAAGGTGTTGTCCTTATACTTGTACTATGACCTTGATTCACCCATTACTCCTCTTCTGTTATGTGTGATAAATACACATAGTCTCCTCATTATAACTTTACTGGACAACCACCTATCACATATGTGGGTGACCTAATAGCTCACCTTCCTATGTGATGTGTGACTACCTCATAGGGTTACGATGAGAGGGGCTTGAAAACAACTTGAAATGCTTCCTCATTGTTTAGAAGATGCATAATTGAACTTAATGCACGAAGAAGACACTTCCTTTATAAATAGATCATGGATCTCTTAAGAAGATTGAATGATGGCATCAACACAAAGATGTTGCATCTTTGAATTTGATAATGAAAAGTTGATCAACTGGTGTGATTCCATATTGATTGAATGCATTGATGTACAAATATTTGATCAAGTTGCTCAATTTCCTTTTCTCAAAAGCATGTTGAGCTACCCCGTGGAGCCACATTTACCCCACATGTTGTATTTGATCTAATAATGAAACAATAATCAAACTTGTCCTAAATATGCACATGAAGCAAACAGTTACAAAATAAATGCATATGTTGGATGTTTGATGACTTCATTGTTTTCTCCGAGACATCCCCGGGAAAGCCTGTACGTTTGTTTAATGCACCATGGGATCGGGCCATACATGCATCTAGGTAGGTGTGTATGCGATTGAATCTTTCATTGCTTAGAGCCTTGCTCTAATATCATTTCTTTTTTTAGATGCATAGGCTAGGAGCACTATGGAGCTGGGGAGGACACAAGCAACTTGGGGCAGTAGCAGCAAAGAAGTCGGGCAACCTATAACTAGTCATTCTTAGGCAATGACTGGTTCCATTCTTATATGCACATTGTTTGTTTACTTTACTTATTCATGTATGAATTGTTTCATATTTTCACTGAATAAGAGAGTTAGTCCCTTGGCTTGTGAGGACACATGTACATTTCCAAGATTATCAATAAAAGCACTACATTTGTATATTTATGATTCTTCTTCTCATTTTATTGTAATGCAAATGTTCTTGACAAATGTAATTTGTTTATTCGACAATCACTCCCTTCATTACATTGAAACTAGCAGCTTTTATGAAGTTTATCTTTAAATGCTTAAACAACAAGAAAATAAAACAAAAACACCAACAAATTGTGGCCAGGTGTCAAGAAGCAAGACAGTGTGTTTTCCAACATTACAAATAATGCGGGCATTTTATTTAAACACAACAATGGAAGGTGTAAATTTGAAGACATTCATACCGTTTTGCAACATTCAATGTTGCAAGTAGTGAGACAACAATTTACACTTAAACAAGGAGATTCAAATAACTGAAAGCCAGCATTGTGTTTTCCAAATTGCATATATTTTGTGCACTTTTTCTTTTCAATTGAATGCAAAATTTAAACACAACAATGGAAGGTGTGATTTTTAAGACATTCATACTGTCTTATAACATTCCATGTTGCAAAACCGTAGGTGTCAAGAATCAAGATAGTGTATTTTCCAACACTGCAAATAATGCAAAACATTTTATTTAAAACAACAATGGAAGGTGTGATTTTGAAGACATTCATACCGTTTTGTAACATTCAATGTTGCAAGCAGTGAGACAACCATTTACACTTAAACAAGGAGATTCAAATATTTGAAACCCAACATTGTGTTTTCCAAATTGCATATATTTTGTGCACTTTTTCTTTTCAATCATGCAAAATTTAAACACAACAATGGAAGGTGTGATTTTGATGACATTCATACTATTTTGTAACATTCCATGTTGCAAAACTACAGGTGTCAAGAAGCAAGACAATGAGTTTTCCAAGACTACAAATAATGCAAACATTTTATTTAAACACAACAATGGAAGGTGTGATTTTAAAGGCATTCTTTCCATTTTGTAACATTCAATGTTACAAGTAGTGAGACAACCCTTCACATTTAAACAAGGAGATTCAAATAACTAAAACCCAACATTGTGTTTTCCAGATTGCAACTATTTTGTACACTTTTTCTTTTCAATCATGCGAAATTTAAACACAACAATGGAAGGTGTGATTTTAAAGACATTCATACTGTTTTGTAACATTCTATGTTGAAAAATCACGCGTGCTAAGAAGCAAGAAACCCACTGTCAAATAACCCTTCACATTTAAACTAAGAGGAGACTGTATGTTTTCCAACACTGCAAATAATGCGAGCATTTTATTTGTTCGAATTAGATGAGGAAAGTTAAATGCCATTTTGATTGTAGCGAAGAGTTGTTCAAAATGAGAATGTCAGTGGGAAAATAAAATATTTTGTCTGCATGTACGGTTTTGGGCTTGGGTTAAAATAAAAGATTTTGTTTATGTCTATGGTTTTGGGCTCGGGTTTTCATTCCAAGTTCTCATTTTGAAAACCCACCGGCTAATAATATTTTTTCAAATATGCAACCCACATAATGTTTTTTTTCAAAACTCATCTTCACAACACAAAAAACCCTTTATTTCTTCACAGTCAAATTTCAAAACCCTCAAGTAAAAAAAATTCTCAAACAACCATGCTGAAAACCCTACACGCAAACAAAATATTTCATTTTCATTTCACAGAAAACCCATTTAATAGTAAACCCATCAAACCCTACACATAGACAAAACATTTTATTTTCATTTCACAGAAAACCCATTTAACAGTCGTGTTTCATAGTTCATTGTTGTACATAAACCCATTTAAGAGTCGTGCTTCACAGTCCCTACAAAATGGCAAATGGTGATTTAAATTGTAGATACATACCTCGTTCAATCACCTGCAAGTCTATTTTCCTTAGTTGCACGTCCCTCCCCAACTTGCAAGTCCATTTTCCTCGGCATCGCATCCCTCCCCAGCCTACAAGTCCATTTTCCTTGGTCGTGCGTGCATCCCTCTTGAACCTGCAACTCCATTTTCCTCAGCCTGCAACTCCTTTTTTTGTCACCCGCAGCTCCTTCCTCCCCACCCACCAAATTGGAAAATGCATATGTGGAAAATGGTGATGGTTAGGTGCGTTTTTGTCTACCATTTTGACTTTCCACCCATTGCGTGTCCTTATCCAGTGACACCACCTAATGACATGGGGCTAGTCATTTGTCAAGACTTTTGCTAGGTGTTTTTTGTCCACCGAATGGCATGGGGTATGGGGGTACATATAAAATATAATATATGTTAGGGGAGAGGACCCAATCCCTGAGCATGTTTCAATAGTTTTGATAGTAGTTGTTAATATAATGCCCAATATTTTTATCAATATTGGACCAATAGTTGTGACTTTAAAGTTGTTAGTGTTCATGATGACTACCCATAATTAAACAAATGTATTCCTTTGATCTAAAAAGCAACCAATCATGCGATTCCACATCAACGTTCAATAAAACATGTTGTGAATGCAAAAGTATTAGTCTCACATTTATTTATTTTTGGACACCTTGACAAAAAGCATGCTGATATGGCACCATATTTGATGATGTGGCCTTGAAACCTTAGTTATAAGCAGGGGACTTGCCAAGTAAGCTGCTATAAAAAATTGGGAGAGATTTGAAATTTCCACCTAGGATAATTAGAAGCACGAAGTTAAGGTGCACAACTACTGGATCCTCTCCCCTCTATACAAGATGTTTTTAGTCTCGTAGTTAGCTTTCTCCCTACTCCACCCCCTGAAAAAGATAAAACAAAACAAAACAAAAAAAAAAACCACTCCCCATCCAAAAAGGAGGAAAGCCAAAAAAAATAAAAAAAAAATGGAGACTATCCAAAACTGACAGTTACAAACCAAAAAAAGCACGAACAACTAAAAATAAATAAATAAATAAAAAGACTGATGGGTAGTGGGAGCCCATCAAATAATCAGCGGTTACATCATGTGAAGATATTTTGGACGTAAGTACTGAAATTTTCCTTCCGCTCCAAAAAGGATATACCTAGCTTTGGCACATTCCTATCCACTATGACAGTGTCAACTACGCTGTACCTCTAAACGTACTTAGTCTACTAGAACATAATCTGCATTCCCCCAGAGACATGGTAGCGTCGATGGAGGAAATACAAGCACATGGTGGTTCTCTCTAATTCCTTCAAACAGAACACACACCACTTGAATTCGCATGTGTGAGGCCCTCGGCTTCGAACAGGCTGAGATCTTGTGGCCCAAGTTGAGCTTGGCCAAGGGAGAAAGGTCGCTCCAGGCCAAAACAGATACCATTGCTTCTTTCCTTGCAGGAAATCAGCCCCAAACGAGCCATTCATTTCCCTCTATCCTCTCTGCTTTATGGCATCCCACAACCTGTTTCAAAACACTCATTTCGGCACAGGCAGGGAGGACGGCGGCGAAGCGGGTAGCGTCTAGCTTAACACGTGCCAATTGCATTTGCTTGAAAGTCTAAACCTTTTCACCCAATCGATTTTGTACATATCCTGCAATCGTGGTATTCCATGGGAACACATTTCTATCGATAGATTTCGTCCAACCTTCACGCCTCCTCCATGCTCCAATATTTTTTTGCATACATAGTGGGTAGTTGCAACGATTCTCCGTTTCTTCATGCAATGGCTCTGACTGCCTTTTCTACAGTAATGTCTTGAGGGGAGAGATCTTTCCACCATTTGAACTTCTATCTCTGCTCCTCTGATGTTGATTTAGGCTTCCAAACTTGCTTGAGCTTAATTGACGCATGAGTTCAAATTCTCTCTGTTTCAAATCTTCTATCAGGGCATCCTCTGGCTCTATGCCCTACTCTTCCGTAATGATAATATCTAAATGGAAAAGTTTCATAGTGGTAGTCTTGCTTCTAGGTGCTTGAAGAAGTGCATAGCCTAAAAACATGCATTTAAGGTCTGGAAAGATCTACATCCATAGAGACTCTTGCAAAAGTGGATAATTCTCTTCGCTCAGTGGCTTCAGAAAGACATCTAAAAGTGTCAATTTCATTTGCAGTGGTTTTAATAAAACAAGTTAACTGGTTACAACCTCCTACAGACTACATTAAACTGATATATTTTTCAGAAGCAAAGTTATAACAACTATGGAGGTTCATAATTCTCACAACTGTGAACTTCCTTTTTCTCTCACTTATACTCTACCTAGATTCATTTTTTTTTCTTTGATTCAATTCCTCATTGAAGCAGGAAGAAAGAAACAAACAACTTCTTCCTTATTCTCATCGGGTTCTAGCTATAGAAATTTATCACCTCCCTACAACAATCCAACAGTACAGTGCAGAAGAAAATGAAGAGCAAAACAATAGTCCCTTTTCACTTTTTCTCTCCACTGTCTGTTCTCTTTACTCCTGCTCCAAATTACTTCTGAGCTGAAACAGGGAGAAAAATTAAAAAAACAACATTTGATTCTCCTCTCTCTTATTTTCAGTTTGGATATATAGGCATACATTCATAATTCGCTTAACACTATCTCTCTCACAGATTATAACAAATAGCTTTTTCTGTCCGAAGATTCATTAACCCATTTCTTAAGAAACTGATGGCGAAAGGGGAAAGTCAAATTGCTATAACAAAGTAAAAGCTTCTGTCAATTTTCTCTCCTCTCTCGCTGAATGCAGATGCAGGAAAGTTCCATTATTTATTACTTTATCAAAGCAGCAGAAGACAAACGCACTGATAAAAACGGTGAGTTTCGAACCAAAGACATGAGAATTTTACTTTCAAAAAAAGTTGCACCGTACATCTTCAGAGAGTATATTTATTACATTTAAAGAGCATTTATTTAACGTTAAGAGTCTTGTTCATAGGGCTATTTGCCTGGGTCCCTCTCTCTTCTAAAGAATCGAAATAGATAATACAATCTTTCTTTTCCAAAACTTTCGAACATTTTCAAAGTGCATCTTTTTCACTACTAGGGGATATTGATAAACTAACATAAATGATAAAATGTTGTAAAATAGGTTTTTTTAACAACTTGTATATAATTGGGTTTAAAAACACTTTCTTTAATCTTAAATATAAATTACAAATCATCAAATTTTATATAATAATATATACTTTTATAAATAAAAATTATCTTTTTTAAACCACTTAAAAAATAACTTAAAATTTAAGTTTTCTTTTCTTTTTACTAACAAAGATATTCTAAGTAGTTTTCCATTTTATTTATCTTTTATAAAAGAAAATGAAAAATCATTAATCTATATTAAAATAAAATCCAAACATGTTAAATTTTAGATATAATATAATATATATACAATTTAAGAAGTAAAAAAAATCTTTCAAAAATCACTTTCATACTAGCCTAAAGTTAAAGCCAACATATTACAAAAAGTACTTTAGAGTGCTTTATCTCTTTTATAATTTCAATAATAGCAAACTATTTATTAATTTCTTATTTAAAAATGCTAAGAACAAATAATTTACTGCATGACATTAGACAGTTTTGATATCTGAGTAAAGTTGGAGTGACTACATCTGAACTACACTAAGATAATATGAATGAGAAAATGCAGTCATACATCTATATTTCATCAGAGGATAATATTGAAAGTTAATAAAGAGCAGCAACAAGGCAAGAGGTTTCTGCATACCAATTGCAGCCTCTTCCATATTAAGACTTTTGTTTGAAAAGTGTGCTGGTTTCTTCTGCCACTCATATAGCTGTAATATCAGCTGCTTTAAATTTAATTGATAAAAAAATCAATGGAATTAAATCAGACAAAATTAATTTATCATTGCAAAATATACTTGGAAAACATAAGTTTTTTATAATTCATACCATTAGCATGAGATGTTTCTGGATTTGGCTGTACGATTTTATACAGTCAAATCCAAAAACATGAATGCCAATTTCTAAAATAAATAATCTGAATACAAATAAAATGAGAAAAGGGCGGACATAGGTTTGGGAGTTTAACGGTGGATTTGACTAAGAAGCGTCCTAGCTTTGTTAATGTTCTGCAAACACAGGCAGCCCTGCACATGAATTTCATCCAAACTCTGCCCAAACTTACTGTCTTTTTTCTCCAAAAGTATTCCCACCTGTTGAAGGGGGTAAACTTCATCTTCTCTTTCAAGGCAAATCCTCATTATAGTTTTGGTGTTTTGGACTTCATCATACAGGCCAGCAACCAGTACTCTGGTGGTTTTCAGGTGATTTTTCAAAACATAAATCTCCCTGGCGGCGTCATCCAGCTGTGCGCTCTGTTTTTCTGCAACCCAAAAAAGCCTACGCTTATTTTCGTGCCTCAACTCCGGCAGTTGATTCAATTCCTCCAAAGAATTACACATATTTTCGAAATCGGCAGCCTGCCCAAAAGGGTTTTCCTGCTCAACAAAAAAAATGAATTCTTCTCTAATGCGACGGCATTTTTCTTCCTGAAAATCAAAATTTGTAGATTGTAGCCTGATAATTATGTCTTGAATGGCCTCGTAACTCATCCTAGCGTGGTGGGTGCTTTTGAGGAGGCGGGCACAGAGCTCAAAAGCATTTTGGGTATTGCTAAAATATTGTGATAGCAATGTCTGTAGCTCTGGTTTGTTGATGTATTGTTGATGGACATGGGTATTAATATATTCCTCATCGGGCTCAAGCAATTGTCGCAGGGGATTTCTGACATCAGAAGGGGACTGAGAGAAAGTACCATCAATAGTCCTGCGGACTTCCTCGGAGAATTCCTCCAACGATTTGGTTTTCAGGGCATTCTCGTACTTGGAGTGCAATGATCCCTCTGTTGATCTTGACGCATCCTCTGCACACACGCATTGCAATTTGTAATCTTGATACAAAGAATAGATAGAACGCCTATTTACATTTACAGAATTTCTTGAAATCAAAGCTATTTGCTAAGGAAAGGACAATCCGTCTGCACCTTCAGTTGTGGTTGCAATTGTAAGCACATTTCGCAGGGCTTGTGTTGGGCGATCCCTTCGTTGCCAAGTTAAAATGTTTTCAAAATGCTGATCCGCACTTTTTTTAAGATGGGCTCGCACTAAAGACCCGTTTTCTCCGAAGCTACTCACAATTTCAATGGTGAATTTGTTGCTAAGAGATTTAAGCGATACAGTTGTTACCGAATATTTTTTTCTTTCCATTGGTATAAAGAAGAAAATTTTACAGAACAGAAGAGAGTAAAAACAGCTAGCAGAGAGCAGTTTGCACAATCAAACAGCAAAGTATTAATTGCTGTTTGACTGAAAATCCTTTTAAAACAGTTATTTGATAAACAGTCACAGTCAAAATAATGGCCAGAAGTTTCATGTCACCAAAAAGATGACCATGATTCCTATCATTTGAAAGAGGGCTTATAGGCACAAAACCTTGGTAGACAGTAAAACAGAGCATTGGAAACAAGACTAGGTAGAGAGCATAATTAAAGAGCCAATCGCTGAAGACATTCAAGAGCTAGAGCCGCTCGCCACCGAACATTAATTTATCTTTCAACTTTATTTGCGCTAGAGAATAAGTATCATGTATTTGAAACATTAGCACTTGTATTGAAAGATATAACGGTTAGGTCAATTGTAACTTATGAAGCATGTCTTATAAATTTGTCAGGAAGTCGAAAGTTCAATTTATTATATTAAAAATTGATGTAAGATTATAATTGTGTATTAATAATATAAATCTTTTATAAATTTTGATTTAATATTAGATGGTGAGTCTTGACATGAGTGAAATCATTCACAATCTTGATATAATATTAGGTGGTGAATCTTGACATGAATCATTGCAGCAATATGTCTCAATCCCTAAGAAACCCTTAATTTCTCATGAAACCCCTAGTCACATTGTAATTTGGACTAGGGATGAAACTTTTAACAAAATGTTGATCAGTGTGTGAGAGTGATGGTTATGGATTTTAATGTCAGTATTAATGAATTTTACCATTATTATTACCATCATGTTATTTGTTAAATTTAATGTATTGATTACATTTTCAACTAACCTAGACTAATGATTGAAATAGAGAATTGTGTGAGGAGTTTGGTTTGATTACAGGTACCCGAGCTACAAGGTGAGGTGGGTTTTGTCGAGAGAGAGAGAGAGAGAGAGAGAGAAACTTTTGTTTTAGGACCTTATCTATGATATTTCGCCAATCATATGTTCATATAACCAGGTATAAATATGTAGGATGATAATTAAATAATTCTTTCATCCTCAATAGAGTATACCAGAACTTGTTTGAATCCTCACACCTAACCCTGAGAACCTAAGCACTATTCAATCACAATTGATATACATTTATGACTATGTTTGAAAGTGTCGATAATAATGAATAATTTATGATATTGCTATTAGGATTCAACCATGTGGTTTTCAAGTAAAACTCATTGACCCATCTCTCATGATAATGAATGTTCCACTTAACACTCATTGCATCTAGGTGATGTTCACAGAGGTGAAGCATTGGGCCTCTGTGAGCATCACCTAGATGCAATGAATGCTAAGTGGACCATTCATTATCATGAGAGATGGGTTCTTGTGAACCACTACTCATGAAACATGGGTCAATGAGTTTGACTTGAAAACTACATGGTTGAACCTTGATAGCAGTATCATAATTTGACACACTAGTTATGGAAAATACCTCATACCTATCAATGAATAGTTTATTATCATAAATCCATTAAAATTATATATAATATTTATATGTATGAAAATTCATTCATTGACAAGATGAAAAATAAAATAAATAAATCAAAGATTAACTAGGGGGATTATTCCATCAACCCCTATGAAAGAAATTAAAAAAAAAAAAAACCAAAAAACAAAGAAAGCATGAAAAGGAAAAAAACCAAGGCAAGGGTGTGACCAGGAAGGAGTTGATCTATAGAGAATTTGACATTAATAAGTTATCATTCATTTACCCCATGGTTTAAAGAAAACATTGAGTTATGAGGAATGACACATGCATGGTGGAATGGGCAACTGTGCCATTAAGAGGCATGGTGATCCCAAAATTCGAGTAAAACTTGCAGGTTTTGTCCCAAAAACTATGTGTCGTGGGAACAACCCCAACCTCCATTAAAGTTGCATTATTCTCATTTTGACATGGGAAAAATGGGAGGGAGGGTGTGACAGAGGCATTTGATCTTTTGGTGAAGTTTTGGGTAAGATAAGTGTGAAGGTGATGGGTTAAAGTCCATATTAACTCGCCAATATAGACACCACGACATTGGATGCCATTATTCTAGGGAGTTCATTTTCCCTTAGTTGTTTTTTTCTGGTTGATATAGTTGTTTTCATGCTTAAAAATCAAACAAAGACTAAGGGAAAGGGGCCCATAGTGGGTAGGGGTCCAATGGTGGGTATATAAGTAGGCTTGAGTGGGCCCCATAGTAGGTAGACTTGATATCCAAAAAACTTACACTTAATATTCAATTACAAAACACTTTTATCCATAAAGTACACAAACTAACAAATCATGTGATGCCACATCAGCACACCAATAATACATGACTTAGTGGCCCACTATCAGTCTCACCTTTTTTTTGGGCCTTTTTGGATACCTTGACAAAAAAGCATGCTAATGCAACATCATATTTGATGATGTGGCCTTCAAACCAATTTTTATAAGTAGGGGACTTGCCAAATAAGTTGTACAAATTTGGGAGTGATTTGAAATTTTCACATAGGACTTTGAGAAGCCCAAAGTTAGGGTGGCCCACTATAGGCCCCTCTCCCTTATTACTATGCCCTCCTATATTTGTCACAACCTAGGGTATGAATTTTTGTTTGATGTTGAAATTTAATTTAGCCCCACATCATCTCTTAATAGCTCAGTTTTCTTACCCAAATTCGTTGGAAATGATGGTTTGGGGAACGCCATATTTAGGGCCAGGATTGGAGATTTTTTAGCAGCTCAACCACTCTTTGTTCTTTTACACCTCTAACTTGGCCATCAAGCATTAGATGGAGTTGGTTTTCTTTGCTTATACAAGTGAAATAATCCAATGAAACCATAGTAAATGAGAGAGATAGAATGTAACTCTTATGTGGTATATGAATACCTATGGTCATCGTGCCTTGGATATTACTATTATTGTTTTTGATATATTAAGCTATATTTACAGGGTGCAATACTCTTTACACCACAAGTCCAAAGGGTCAAAAAAGATCAAGTCTAGAATATTAAAATATTTTCACCAAAACAACAGGACAATAGAGACAACAAACCGACAACTAATAAATAGAAACCCAACAACAAAACAAAACAACATACAACAGACTAATTTGTTGTACCCTACTATTATTGTTGTTATAGAGTTTTTTTAGGATTTAAATTATCTTCAAATGATCTTTTGGAATTCATTCTAACCTCTTTTCAAGTGATCTTAAGTAGGAAGTCAGTGTTGAGGGTAATATTAAGGAATATTTTGATAGTAGCAAGTTTTGCATTTAATTCCACCTTGATCAATCCATTTGTTTACTTCTTTATCTAAGAACATTATGTACATGAAATTTTTAGTAACAATTTCAAAGTATTGTGAACCTTCATGATGATATATGTTTTAGATTTTTTTTGTTGTGTTTAAGTAATTAATCTAATTATTAGAACTAAATTAGGATGGAAGGAATTTCTTACCAACCAAATTTGTGTTTAAGTGTGTACTAATAATTATTAATCATTTACAAGTCTTGATACAACATTAACTGGATGAATCTTGACATGAGTGATATCATTTATAGGTCTTGATACAACATTAGGTGGTGATTCTTAACATGAGTCATTGTAGCAATCTTGGATGGCATGCCCATCGACATTTTGAACATTGATTTTTGTTGAGTATAGAATTGGGGACATTAAACACTATCTAGATGGTTTTGCACCAACAGGTTATATAGAAGTATAACAAATAAGGAAGTGTAATTCCATTTTTTTTTTGTGTGTTATAAATTCATGTAGTGTAAATAGTTTTTTATGAATAAATTAACATCTAAAATTGTTGTTTTTGATTAAGGGAAAGCAAGGTTTTGAAGGGCTCTTGAAAACCTAATACATAAAAGAATAAAATATCAAATGCTTAGCCAAAGCATTGCAAAATGTTCAGAAAGTGAACCACCGTCACAAAAAAGATAACATCAAAAACACAAAGATAGAGCAAACCACTTAGAGGTGCTTCAAGGTATCAACCACTTCTAGCTCCTACATATAAAATTCTTGCTAAAGATTTGTGAACTCAATGAGGTCATTCTTTTCAACTTCAAACAATTTATTCTTGCTCATCCTTGTCCTCGTGTTAGGTCAAGCAACAACATCCACATCATGTTTAATCTGCCCCTCCTAGAGCTCTTTCAACTTGTCAATTAGAATCTTGATCCTTGTAGCATTGTTCCTTATGGTACATTGACTCACCTAAATAATTTTATTGAAATTCCCTTTTATAACTTGAAGCTCTTTTTCCAAAGATGCGAGTCTATCATTTTTTCATTATTTTTTTTTTCCATACCCAACACCATGGTCTTCAAGATTGGAAAATATTGCTTAAATTGCTTCATTTTCTAGAAGGTGTCTCATCCCGTGAGGATGATCCCATCTTGTTCTTGGGTAACATTACTTTGACCATAAAAATTATTGTACATATTGTCTAGCCTAATATTTAGGTGATTAATCTCAATGAAAAACCATTTGATCATACTAAGTATTGTGAGTTCACAACATCCCTCACAGTTTCCAACACCTATGCCAACTACTTCCAATTGGAATTCGTGAAGAAAAACTCAATAAAATCATCCCCCACATTCAGTGTAGGGTCAAAATGGTGGGGAAAGGGATCCCAAGCATAGGTTCCACAACTTCAAATTTACCATCCCATTTCAAACTTGGGGAAACACATCCCTCTTTAGTTTCCATACCCTACACTAGGACCTCAACACTACCAACCTCTTTTTACATAGCCATCTCTGCCCTAGGAGCACCCCCAATTGACCCTGAGACACAACCCTTTCCTTTTTATTTTTTAAGAGAGGTGGGGGTGTTTGTTTTGAGTCTCTTCTTCTTCTAGACATCCTCTTTTGACTCCTCATCAGTATCACCACCCACAAGTCCTAAGGTTCTCTCCATCCTTTTGGCTATAGTCATAGAGAGGGAGTTAGGGGATTTCTTCCTCAGAGCTCTTTTCCTCTACATAGACTTGGGAATTGTTTTCATTTCATTATAATATGGGTATGAGGAAGGCCCAAAAACCTCATGAAATAAATCCCCCTCTTTGTCCCCTTCCTCATTACCCTCCTCATCCACATCAATTTCCTTTAGGGACTTAGAAAAAGAACCACTAGTAGTATTACCATCAGAAAGGGTAACCTAGGATTATTTCTAACAATATTTTTAGGGGTGTTATTTTTCATGTAATTCACTAAAAGTGACATAAGACCTTGGTGAATTGGCATCATGTATGGGGCCCTCCTACAGTCTTTGATGGAGTTCTCCAAAGAAACTTCCAGATAAAAAGGGAAATACACATATATTTTTTGACGAAAGTGATTCAAAGACACAAAATGATAGTCATAAATAGACCTATATCTCCCATCTAGGGTGGCATACCTAGATAAAAAGGGAAATACACACATATTTTTTGACGAAAGTAATTCAAAAACACAAAATGATAGTCATAAATAGACCTATATCTCCCATCTAGGGTGGCATACCTCATTATAGCTTCCACCACATTATCTCATATCGAGTTGAGTGAGGCTCTTTCATATCCAAAGTGAAATTTAACAAATTTCTCTCTTATTGCCCTTAAAAAGTAGTTTCATTTCCTCCTCCCCATCTTTTATGTCTCTATACACCTTTCTACTAGTCATTAAGAGCCTTGTAACTTGAGCAATGAGGTCCTCGCTAGAAACCTTCCTATTTTTCCATTCCTTGGAAAAGGTCTTAGAGACCTCAAGATTATGACCATGCAAACATTCCATAAAAGGAGTTAATCCTCCCTCCATAAAAATCTTCCAGACCTTGGGATTATGACATACCACCTTCTAGTTAGGTGGTTCAACTATATTTTTGTCACCTCCCATATGTTGATCATTATCATCACTTCTTTTCACAATTATCTTCAAGGTTATTGTATATTTTAGACCCTTAGCATTTTCCTCATAGAAAATTTTTATCTATAAATAATACCATATCCCTCAAAACCAACTAGAATTCATGATTAGTAAGCATTTTTTTTATTTATTCAAGGGGTAAATGCTTTTGACCGGAGCTATGAACCGGATACAACCATTCAACAATACCACCCCAATGGGGTTTGAACCTTGGTGGCAAGAACAACAATGCCACCTATAAACCATCACACCATGCCAATACCGGCATGATTAGTAAGCATTTAATCTTCTCATCTAGGCATAATTTCTTGTAGGATGAAATTCGCCTCATCATTCTATCATTTGCTTGACATAAATTTACACTCATGGGAACGGATGACACATATTCCCTAATCTACATCCGATCTAGCGTGACACCAAGGTTGGAGAGTGAGTCAATTTTAAACCATTCCCCTCATAGTATAGATGTTGGAAAACACTGCTAACAAAGCGATGAGAGAATTTGATGGAGTTGTTAATAAGTTTTTCACACATTCACATGAAGACATATCACAATGACAATGACCCTAAAATTTTATACAAGGTGGAAGTAGATTTTGGAAACCCAAACACCCTAAACCTCAAAGTAGATAATATTGATGATGATGGATTAAATTCCATTAGTTTGAGCTTATATAGTGGGGACATATTAATTGGAAGGTGAGACCAGTGCCATCTAGTACAAATTTAGCCTCAAGTTGAAGCATACTAAAAAATAAAGAAATAATAAAGTTTATGTTGAGAAAATGTGTCTCAACCTTGAAATCACATAAGGTATTGTCAATACATAAGGTACTATTCATCCGACGATGACGAGGGGGGGTGTGGGGGGCATCGCCCCCCATGAGAGGTCGGGGGGATCATCCCCCCCGGCTAGGTGTTTGGGGACAATCCGCCCAGGTGAGGGCTCGAGGGCAGTGCCTCAGAAGGCCAAATTTTATATACATTTTATTATTGTAAATATGGATCGTTCATCATTATGTCTCATATTTGACAACCGATATTTTATTACCTTGACTTACTGTAGAAGGAAACCCTATTTTATGAGGGTATTGTATTATGGCTATGTGTTGTGATGTATTTTGAGAGTCTAATAGCAGTTGTGTTGCCTCTGGATCTCTGTGTGGTGATACTCCTGAGAGAAGCTTGTTCTGCAAGTATATTGTAATCTTTGTGATTTCTAAATAATATATTGGGTGGATTTCAGAGTGTGGGGTTTTTCTCCCGAAAGGGTTTTCCCCACGTAAATCATTATGTTTTTTATTAGATAAGTAGGGAAGGGCCCTAATCCCATGGTTACAATAGTAGACAAAAAGGAAACAGAGAGAGGTGGGAAACAACACCACCAACAAACCAAAAAACAACAGTAGTATTAGCACGCAGGTCAACATTTAAAATAGTAACCATAGTTCAACCAGTACTAATAAAAAATAGTAAGTTTTTACCAACATACTTAGTTCTACATAAACCATTAATTAACTCAACAGTTTCCCAGGTGGTATTCCACCATATCATAGCAATACTAATATAACAGTCTGAGATGTTAAAACAAAAAGACAAAAAACTCATAATTAACAACAGAGCAACAACAACAAGCCATTAATTGGCTTTCTTCAATAGGTCCCCATACTCATCCATGAAAGCAATGTATTCTCTCCAATCAGGTCCCTCGGTCTCGCCCAACATCTTCAAGGTATCAGGTTTCCCCTGTTTCTTTAGCTTCCTAGTGATTTTTGTTTCTCCGGAAGCAACTTCTAGCATCGCCCTCTTCATCAATTTGTTAGTTACCTTCACGAGTGTAACTAGCGCCTTCTCCATATCTTTGAATTGAACCTGCAAAAAATTTAGTCTACTCTTTAAAAATTCATTGCTTAAGTCCTTAATTTTGTTCTCCATACCCAAATCCCCAACATCCTAAAAATTTTCAACCTCATTATTATCCTCGGATGGCTCAATTTGCTCATCCTCTTCCTTATCCTCCTCTGAACCATCTTCCCCCATCTCATAAGTTGAGTCCTCAAATTCCATATCCTTAGAGTCTTCTTCCTCTTGGGCTTCAAACTCTTCATACCTCAGGTCCTCCTCACTCATAGTCATTTTATGTTTTCCTTTTTTATCCTTCGAGGCTGCTTTAGCTAGGCGGGCCAAACTTCTCCCCCCACTACCTCCACTTCCTTGCCATTGCAAAGTTTCCTTCACCTCATCATTTTGATTCCCTTGGACTCAGTGATATTAATTACATACCTAGGATTTAAGTCTCTTTTAGGTTTCTTAGCCTTGGGGAGTTCCAATAGCAAAGGAAAATGTTTCCTTTTCTTCGGCATAACTCTAATGAGCTCAAACTCAAAAATTATTTTTTCCTCACTCTTCTACGACATCGAAGTTGAGGGGCTTGACACATTGGCCACATGAGAGTTACTTTTAGCAAGGATAAGCACCTTCCTAGCAATAATTGTAGGAGGCTGGAGAGGGATAGGTTCCTTAGCCGAGATTTCAACAGTAGTAGGGTTTTCCTCAATAGGATGTTCCTCAATATCTTCTTCAAAACGATCAGGGTTCTCATTTCTTCAAGCTAAAGGCTTGCCGTGAGGATTCAACGCTAGGGCATACTTATACAGGGTTAGCATGAGACCTTGGTGGAGGGGAGGATTGGCACCCTTCTTAATATTAAGTTGCAAGGAGGACAATAGATAGAAGGAAAATTGATTCTCTCACCATGTCGAATGTGGTTTAGCAGGGGGAAATGGTACACATGTACCGACATATAACTACCCTCAAGAGTAAAGTATCACATAACAAATAGAATAACTAAAGCAAAGGGAGGAGGGAGTTCCAATCTTGCATACCCATTTTGAAATCTCTTGAGATTTTCCCCTTCATGCAGGAATTTGTCAACAAAATTTTGATAGTCTGCCCCACTTTTCTTTGCAACTTTAAGCCCATTATTTTGTAGACCCGTTGCTTCTACAATGAATCTTGTGGTTACCTCGAACTTCACCACACCAATGGTGGTTTTTCCCTTTCTCTAGGAGTTGGTAAACTGTAACGCTTGGAAGATGATGCCCATTAAAGCATATAAAAAGCTCATTTCATTTCAAATAAAGTAAAAGTAAATGATGCAATTAAGGAGAGCTTCCCAAATGAGCTCAAGTGTAAAAGAAGTAATAAATCTCATTTCATGTATCAAATAAGTACATTGCATCTACATCAAGGATCATTACATCAATACATATGCATATGGTCAAAGCGCATCAATGAGTTTCCATAAAATTCATTCATATTCAAATGAGATCAATAACTTCAATTGTTACATCTATTTCAATGTTATATCAAAATCTTTCATTCAATACATTTATTTCAATGTTACATCATAATCTTTCATTTAATACATCTATTTCAATGTTGCAATAAAGAATGTCAAATAAAGTTACTTTTACAAGTGGGCTATACAAGCCTTTCAAGAATAATACATAAGTACCTCAATAGCATAAGAAACTCTGAACCTCAACCGCCATGACACCACTGGTCTTCTTGCAAGCTAGGGCCAAGAATGTGATTAAGGCACCTTTTCCACCCAACCACGAAGTGCATGACTTCCCTGGGTTCCTTCCTAACTCAAAGAAATCTCTGGCCCTGAATAAGGATCCTAGCAACCTGACACAATAAAACAGGAGGGAACTCTCGATGCAAGCCTGGTGCCTATATACATTCCTAACATGAGAATAACATATTTCTTGCAACAGGAGGTGGCAGAGACCTACATACATTTATTTCTAGGCTTTCATTTCCATCTATTTCAATGGTACATGTGCTTGGCCAAGCATAAACAAAAAAAATGATAGTTTTAGAAAAGGTAAAACTACTGTCTCTATGGGTCCACCTTCGGCATCCTGTCCCGGAAGTTTCTCAAAATACAGTGAATAATGCATTTTCCATCTAAGTTCTCATTCAATTATACACATTCTAATTCCAAAGAAATTCCATCATTTTCCAATGTTCACACAAAGATTACCAAAATAGCTTTTCATACATACACTCAGTATGAGAGCTTTTTTTGTACAATTTCTAGTGAGTGTTACTATGCAATTTAAAATCAGTCCCAGTTCTATTTTCTAAAATAGTTTGATCGAAGTAAGTAATTTTGATAGTTTCAGAAAAGAAAGAAAGCTACTCTTTTCAGAAAATTCACTAGTTTTAAATGCATTTTCTGTAGAATACATTTGCTAAAAAGATTCATCTTTAGCTCTTAATATAGCCTTATATATATTTCACTAAGTTTTGTAATGATGTATGGTGATTCATTCAGTGCACCACAATTTAGAAAATAGAAACAGTTTTAGAAAGGAAAAGTAACATAGATATCAGATTTGTATATGAATACATGTTTCCTACTAAACAGAGAGTGATTTAAATGTGTTTATTCTACATCTCTCTAAATTTTAGTTTTCAAATGTATATATGCTTATACACCATGCTATGTTTTTTGTATGTTACCATTGATAGAAGGTAATTTTTTTTGTAGAAAACAGTGATATTTATGTCAGTGTATATATATATATATATAAATATGTATTTATTCAAATATCAAAAAGAATTCAAACAGATTTACAAGATGCATATACCATAATGCTACGTTTTTTGTATCCTATCATTGATAATGGTAAATGTTTTCCTGAAATGCTTGGGTATATAAATATCTATGTACATTTTATATCAGTATATTTATATATATATATACATATATATATATATATATATATATAATTGCTTGTATCTACATCAAAATTTATAAGTTAATACAATCATACATTAGTTAACACTGTCATATGTGATTTGCCTTTATCTACAAGGGAATTTCAAAAATAATTCAAACACAATATAAGAACTAATGCTGCCATAAGGGTCGATGCCTTTCCCATGGGGAAAGCACTGCCTGTGAGGGGGAAACGCCTCGCCTGTGGAGGGCATTGTCCCTCTCACAGTGTCGCCCCTTCCTCCATTGGACGGGGCTTGGGGTAAACCCCCATTTCGTTACCTCAAGCTTTTCTAATTCAAACACTCAATAATTTATACAGTCTATTGTTAAGTTCTCCAAAAATTTGAATGAAATAAGGTACATGCATATATATATATATATATATTTATATGCACAGTGGTATTTATGTGTATATATATATATATATTTATTTAAAAATTATAAACCACAGTTTGCAAAGGAGAAAAGCCCCAATTTGAAAGTGGAGAAATTATGCAATTTCTTTCAATGCACACAAAAGAATGGAAGATTTTCTCAATTTTCACAGTTTTGTAAACAATTTCAAACACTTGGCATTCAAATTCTTTAGTAGTATTTTCGTATTTCAAACAAGATTTATGGAAAAAGAATGGAAAACCTGGATATTTCGCTTCCAACTGGAGTTGCTCTCCAGACAAATTCTTCTCTTTGCCTCTTTTCAAACTGGTTTTTCTGAGAAAGTTTCTTCTTCTTTTCTCCTTTCCAGTTGCTTTACCAACTCTTTAATTTCCTACTATCTCCCAAACAATAATTCTAAAACTTATTATTATAATGCTAAAAGATTCAACATTTTCTTGGCATCCATTAGAGCAAAATTTGCAGAGCTTAATTTCAAGAATGATTTCAAGAACCGTTGCCTCACTCGGGAAGTTCTTTCCCTTTTAATAATATTTCACTTTTCCATTTCCCACCCTAATCTTGAAATGGAATTTAAAAATGAAATTAAAATATATATATATATATAACTTTGTGTTTTACATTTCATATTCATAAATAAGAGATATTTAAAAATAATCCACAATTGTCGTTGCATAAAGGAAAACCTTTCGAAAATACTCACCCAAGGCTAAGTTCAAAATAAGTATTTATCTAACATTTAAATAAATGTCAATTAATTATTATTTAATTTTATTGTCACAAGAATTTAACACAAGTTAAAAAAAGTAGGATTCTCACTTAGATTTGCAGCACGGTAAAACCAAAATCAATAGTTAATTTTTATAATTAAAATTAATTCCTTTACTTTATCATGCTTTCATTTCATTATTTATTTAATTTACTAATTGTTATTTAATTTGTAAATAATTCAAAACAAACACACTAAAATTGACATTCCTAAATGCAATCTACATGAATCTAAGTGCTCATGTGTGTGATCGAGAGGACATCCTGTTTTACCCTGTCAAGAAGCTAACCTCCTCTCCTTAATCACACCCTTGGTATTCGACCACCTGCATATCAAGTGCACTCAGGCACACAACAAAAATCTAAATTAGTATCCCATAAAGATATAAATCAAAACAATTTAATACTTTAATTCAAGTATTTCTATTCTATTCTACTTTGCTTCATCCTCAAAGTAAAACACATTCATTACTAAACAACTTTTAAAGTAAACACTTTCATATTTCTTCACACCAAAGCACCATAGTATTTATTATTATTCTACCACACACATTAGTTCATATAACAAATCCAAACAAAACCAAGAGCAAACAACATTAGAGTCTGAGACGCGACATCAACTTTTTCGTTAGGTTCTCATTGTATCCTTTCAGCGATTGGAAGAACGGGACCATACCAACATTCTCCATAAATCCACATTCTGTTTCAGGGCTTGACAATTTGGAGGCTCGGTTTGCTCCCTTGGTTCTCCCATTTTTCTCCTCTACAAATTCTTTTGCTGCAACAGACTTTTCTTCATAATCACCCACTCTGTTTGCTTATTTCCTGAAATACAACAAACACTCTTACACCAGATTACATAGAGAGTCGATAAAGAGTGGTGAATTGAGAAGTTTCTTATTGAGAAAGCCAACGACACATTTCTCGGCACACAAGTCTCATCATTTTTCTTAAAAGAATTTAAATCCCTATTAAATTTCATACCTTTCTCCACTTTAGAAATGCAGGAATAGTTGACACAAGGAAAATTGGCACGAATAGAAATGGCATCCCTTAACAATTTCATTAACTTCATGTGATTTTTGGTCACCTCCTTGAAGGAAGAATTACTAAAATTACTTCCTGCCAAGATCATCTGATACAATCCCGTACTCTGAATGCCATCATTACACGGAAATCCAAAAGGCACCACTTGGTACTCATTATTCCTACATAAAACCAACCTTTCATTTTTGCATATGATATTCATTTTCAAATTTTTCGTTTAAGATTAAGTCTCTTACAAAATTTAGCATGTTTCCATTAGTCCATCGGTTCCATCCCCTATGACTCAATGCCATGTTGGCGACATAGTTGTTAGCTTTATTTCCTTCTTTATACACATGTTTCACATTACAGTTGTTTAAAAAATTCTTAATGAATTGGTGTTTATCTATTATATTTTTCAATTCTCATGGTGGTGCAACTTCTTCATTTAGAATGTCCACTATTAGCTTAGAGTCCCCTTCTATTCTGAAATTTTTATAACCCATCTCCTTTAGAGTATTGAAACCCCCTAGAGCAACCATAGCTTCAACTTTATTATTAAAAAATACACCCATATTCACTCCAAAGCTCACAATACTGTTACCTTTATGGTTCCTTAACAAACCCCCTGCTCCAACTTGTCCCGGGTTTCCTTTTGAGCACCCATTGAAGTTACACTTTATCCAATTTTCCTGCAGAGGGCTCCATACAGTAGCCATTATGTTAAGCATCTTTGACCAATTGAGTTTCGTTAGATCCTTCCTTATTCCCCAGTTCTGTTTAATCATCATTTCTTTGTAGTTAGGCCAAGTTTTAGAGAAGTTGTATCTTCCAGCCTCAATACTTTCCTTAATCTAGTTTCTATAATCAAACTAACCTCCCAGCTACTTCTCTCCACTTCCCTGAATATTCTATTATTCCTTTCCTTCCATAAACCCAAGGTGAAAAAAGGAGGAACTTGGTTTTAGAGGTCAACAATTACATTATGTGAAAAGAGGCAATTTGACCAACTTTCAATAAAAAGCTTCATTGAATTAGGAAACACCCAATCTAAGGACAATAACAACAAGAAACAAGACCACACTTCCCTCGCAAATTGGCAGTGAAAGAAAATATGAGTAATTGACTCCTCTTCTTGTTTACATAGAGAGCACATATTAACCAAATGGAAACCCCTCCTAACCAGATTGTCAATAGTGAGAATTTTTCCATGAGCCGTTGTCCACCAGAAACAATTAATTTTGGGAACTAGGTTCTTTAACCACACCCTATCCTAGAAATGGTTTGGGATAGCAACCTGAGGCTTCACCAATTTTTCATAGGTCTTTTTGACCAAGAAACAACCAAAAGATCTACCTTTCCAAAGCCACTCATCTTTCCTTTCTCTATCAAACCACTTAGCCTCCCCAATCAGATTATGTAGTCTTGTGAGGATTGGGTCCCAATTCACCTATTTATGGCCTCTCAAATTGTTCCTCCTTAATAACAGATTGAACTCCTTCCATTTACATTCCTTCATATCCCAGTTAATATAATCGGAAACCTTTTTACCACAGATCCTGTGTAGGTTAAATTTAAGAGGATTAAGTTCTTCTAAGGAGGAAAAAGTTGAATTCTTTCTCCAAGGGTCCTAATTCCAAAAATCAGTATTATTTCCATTCGCAATTCTCTTTCTTACCCCCGTCTTCAACACATTCCTCAATCTCACTAGATGATTCCATAAAGTTGAACCACTAGGCAGATTAGATAGTGAGAGAAAACAACCAGAATTCCTATTCCTCAAGTATTTTGCTTGGAATTTTTTTACCAAGTCTTTAGAGTCTTCTAGAAGATTCTAACCAATTTTAGCCATTAAGGATTTGTTAAGCATGGATATTCTTCTTAATCCCAAACCCCCTCTTCTTTTAGGAGTACACACTTTTTCCCAACTAACTAGGGATAGTCTATTTTTTCTTCAGTTCCTAACCATAAAAATTTTCTCTGGATTTGTTCAATATTCTCCCTAATAGAGGCTGGGATTTTGAAAAGGGATATATAGTAAACATGGATATTCTAAAGGGAGGCTTTAAGGAGTTGAATTTTTCCCACCAAGCTAAGAAGCTTCCCCTTCCAACCAACAATTTTTTTTTGGATCCTTTCTATCAGCTGATTCTAGTAATTATTTTCTAGCTTCTTAGAGATCAAAGGAAGGCCTAGATAGGCATCAGGTAAAACAACTTCTTGACATCCTAGGATTTTTATTGCTCTATTCTTAATCTACTGGTCAGTATTGAAGAAGTAAATTTTTCTTTCTTCATAGTTTATGCTCTGGCCAGAAACAATAACATAGTCGTTGAGAACCTATTTCCAGAGACCTGCTTCCCCCACTGAGGCTTCCCCAAACATTAGAGTATCATCAACAAATTGTTGATGGGAATCAGGCATGAGAGATGAGACAACTTTAACACCTTTGAGAGCTTTTGAGTCCACCAGTTTTTGAATATTCCTACCAAGAACTTCAACAACAATAATAAAAAGGTGGGGAGAAAGGGGGTCACCTTTCCTAAGCCCATGACTACAAGAGAAAAAACCTTGGGGGACTCCATTAACTAGAACATAACACATGGGGGAGGTAACACAAGCAGAGATCATCTTTAGGAATCTTCCTTCTATCCCAAACTTCTTAAGAACAACAAAAAGGAAAGGCCAAGAAACTCTATCATAGGCCTTAGAAATGTCAATTTTGAAGGCTATCCTAGGATTTTTAGAGTGATCCATTGAATGAATAATTTCATGTGTAGAAATAACAACATCAAGAATATTTCTACCTTGGACAAATCCTTTTTGGTTTGAGGCAATCATTTTACCAAGCACTGGTTTGAGTCTTAACACCAAAATTTTGGAGAAAATTTTATAGACCATGTTGCAAAGACTAATAGGTCTATAATCTTTCATGGCTAAGGAATCAAAAAATTTGGGGCTAAGAGCTATAAAAGTAGTATTCAATTGATTCAAAAACCCACTTGACCTAAAGAAATCCCTAGCAGCATTAAAAGATCAGTTTTAACAATGTCCCAATATGTTTGGAAAAAGGTTGGAGGGAACCCATTAGGGCCAGGAGCTTTAAAAGATCCAAATGAAAAAAATTGTCTTTTTGACTTCTTCCATAGATACCACATTAGTCATCATCTTTAAGTCTTTATCAGAAATGACATTAGGATTACTTCAAGAAAGTCAACATTTACCTGAAGAGCATTGCCATGAGTTGTATGATAGGTAGAGAAGAATTTAACTGCTTCCCAAGTAATATCTTTTTCATTGGTCACAATAGATCCATCCTCTTTCACAAGTGATCTAATTCTATTTCTACTTCTATGTTTCAATGTGGTTTGGTGGAAGAATTTAGTGTTCCTATCCCCTTTTGTTAGCCATTAGACCCTATACTTATCTTTCCAGTAGATATCCTTTATCTTATACCATTGGGATATGAGGTCTCTTTCCTTAGCACATATCTCTTCATCCACTTGACCAGCCTCCATAATATCCTAAACCTCTTTTATACTTTTTCCCAGGGTGTTCTTTATTTCAAAGATGTTGCCAAAAGTCACCTTATTCCACCCTTTCACTTTTTGCTTTATTCTTCTTAGCTTTTCCACTAGGCAATACATAGGTGTGCCAATTATAGGTTCCTCCCACCAAGTTTTAACCAGAGTAGCAAAATCTAGGTGGAGACTCCACATAGCTTTGAATTTGAAAGGGAAAGGTCCCCTATTATGGTCCACATTTCTTTTAAGCACCAAGGCATTATGATCAGAACCAAACCTAAGAAGGGCTAAAAGAGAAAGGAATTGAGATATATTCCAATTAGCAGAGATCAAAAATTGATCCAGTTTGACTTGGATTAGATGGTTTCCATTCCTTCTATTGGACCAAGTATACTTAGTCCCTTGGAGGGGGATATCAATAAGACTTTCTGAATTGAAGAACTCAACCAGCTCCATCATACTGCCAAAATAATCATCCCGCCCTCCTGACTTTTCTGAAGGAAGGAGAAGAGAATTGAAGTCCCCTCCAAGCATCTAGTGGTCATCTTTCCTAATATAAATAGCATCACTAAGCTGTTCCAAAAGCATAACTCTATCCCTGCTCTAATTTGGAGCATAATTTTTTATAAGATTCCATTTCTCGTAAGAAACGATGTCTTCAAGGGTAATCGAAAGACTGTTTTTACAATCTGAACACAAAGTGCCTTTTAGTTTAGAAGGATTCCAAAGGGTAGCAATACCACTTGAAGTTTCTTCTGCCTCACTAACAAAATAATTAGCTCCTGGCCAAATACTCAAAATAGCTTTATCAAAATTCTCTTTCTTCATCTTCATTTCTTGTAGAAGGAGAACATCCACTTTATTGTCAAGAATACAAGATTTCACCAAAAATTGTTTATACGGGCTATTAAGGCCCCTTATGTTCCACGAAAGGTACTTCATTGATAAGAAAAAATTCAACACCACCTCCACCCCAAAGCAGTAGTTAAGGCTACTTCTTCTTGGGCTTTAATCATGCGATCGAATCCAAGGTTCTTTGTTTTGTAGCTGCCACATCCCTCATAGTATCTTTAGTTCTGGAATCCTTTTGTTGGCCCCTCCCACATCTGGTTTCTTTTTATTTTTGGATTTTGTTGGAGCTTGGGACCATCCCTTTCATCCTCCTTATCACTAGACCCTTAAGGGAAGCCAAGAAGATCCAATGATTCACTCAGGTTTCTTGATCCAATTTGGGATAAGGAGTTCATTTCCTCTAGAGACGGGTCTGTATCAGCCAAAACATACTCACCTTCTTCAAGTTCTTTGCCAACACCATGAGTCTGAACTTTCACCCTAGGAGCCAACACATTTTTCTCCATTGGGGAATGCCCGACTTGAACATTCTCCATATTTACATTTCCCCCTCATGTACCCTCCATTGTAGGAAAGCCTGGAGTTGGAAGGGAAGAAGCATAGGTAGCCACTTCAAGGTTCAAGCATACCGAATCATTTGCTTCAACAAGAGGATCAAAAATAGACTTCATGTCCAGATTCAGATTATCCTTCAAGAGGGGAACAAACACCTCCTGAGTTGGAATAGGAGTAGGTTGTGCACCAAAAGCTATTTCATTAGCAAAGTGGTCCTCTTCTAAATTTTTTTCCTTAGCCTTTGAACCCTCACCAGATTTGTTCCCACAAGAATCTATTAGATGACCAAACTTCTTACACTACTGGAAAAAGAGGCGGGAATTTTCGTACTCAAGGGGTTGATTCCAGTTTCCAAACTTAGACTTAAGCAGGATTGAGGAAGGAATGGCCATATTCATTGCCACATTTACACAAATACGGGCATACACTAGTCTTGATCTCTCCTAAGTTATCTTATCTATAGCCTAAAGACACCCAAAGGAGTTGGCGTTTCCCTTTAAGATTCCCTTCTCCCAAAATTCCAGTGGGAGGCTCGAAAGGTGAACCTAGGTTGGAGTTGAGGCCCCCAAGTCAGCCGATGTGTCAAAACTTGGTTTCCATTTGTAGAGGGAGAGAAAGTTTTTAAATCCTGAGTCAAAATCCCAAGGACCACTAGTTAAAACCTTTAACACGTCTTTGTAAACTACAAAGGAAAAAAGAAAAATACCTCTGGGCATAACATTTATGGTGATGCTACCTTTTAGATTCCAAGTGGAAGCAACCCAATGATGAACAAGTTCAATATTTGGCCTGTACACCAAAAAATTTCCAACTAGTGCCATTTTGAGGTTATCCATCACCTTCAGCATCAGAACCTCAGGGACATCTACTTCCCAAGTAGTCACCGAGCCAGAAGTAGATTCCAATATCCTTCTACTGGAAGCTGGCAAGTCAAACCCCACCAATTTTTCCACGTAGGAAGCCAGTGTTTCCTCTGAGAAGAAAGAGTGGAGCCCAAAAGATGGTGAAATGGGAAACTTTCTAGAGGTTCTCTCTGTCTTTTCCCTAGGGGAAAGGACTAAAGTACGAGGAGGGGATGTCATATTGGGAACAACCAGACTAGCCATTGCCACTACAGGCATAATGCTAGGTAAGCAGACAACATTCTTGGAATGGGGAGCCTTCCCGAGTCCCCCTCTCGACCAACCCATTAAGCAGTCAAATCACAACAATGGCCGAAAATTCAAAAAAACAGCCAAAGTGGGAAATGTCACAATAGAGCAGAGCTGACCTTCGTCTTGTTCTTGAAAATATCAAAACATGCTTAAATCATTATGTTGTGGTATGCATGATATTTGTGTTTATTTTTGTTTAAGTTTTTGTAACTATTAAAGATTTGTAAAAGTTTTACATTATTCTCATCTCAAGATTAGTGTAGGAAGTTGTTTCGCTACCTTAGCTTCCTTATAGTTTAGGTACAACCTAAAATGTTGGAGATCCCTTGAACCCTCCCCTATGATCTTGGATCATAAGGGAATCCTTTACCAAGGACTACCTACACACCCACTTCCAAATGGGATAAAAGTCACATGTAGTTATCCTAAGATTTCAACTATTAAGGTGAGAACTTTCACTTTCCTAGGTGAATATAACATACAAATACTAGATGAAACCATTTATCACATAAATCAAAGGTATACACCTTGGGAATTCATAGCCTTGACAAAATAATTTTCCCAATGAAACCAAGGATGGGATTTATAAGGATATAAAGTATCATGCTATATTATGATATCCTTCTTGGAAAACCCAACATACCTAAACAACACCACATAAGAACCATCTAAGCTTCAAGGGACATAGAACAATAATTATAAATTTGATTAAGCATGGCTGCATGATAGATACCTAAGTCCTACTTAGATAGTGGGGAACAATGTATATTTTGGATTATCATATGAAGATATATACGAGCAATAAATTTAGAGATATTAAAATTATCGACCTTCTGATTTTATTTACCCTATACGGTGTAATTGCATATTCTTATACTAACCCAATTCAAGGTCTAAATAATATTTTCATTTGCTAATTATACTAAATGTGACCTTATAAATGGTCAATAGTAAGTGATTCCATACAATCAAAATGTAGGTACATCCTATTATTGTTGGCATATAGTTCTATTTAGGTTTAGAACATTAGTACAACCCTATTGACCATTTTCTCAACAATTTCACACCCAAGACTAAGAATATTAATAGTCACAAAGACCATACAAGTTTCAAAAATAGAGGTTAACATACTTACCTTAAAAGAAGGCCATTATATACATATATAGCTATTTCACTACAAATTATATACTAAGATGCCTCAAAATATTATAAATTCTAAAGAATGATAACCCATATATTTTTATACATTATCATGACATTCTCATTACCATCTCAAATAAACATGCAATGAACTAGTACATGTATATCCCTTATTGATCCAGGTGGATCCAAAATACCTAAAAATTTCATAGTCTCATAATTCATCTAAATTGACATCATTGGAAAGAGCTCCCTGACACAATCTTGACGTAACTTGAATGGGCTCAAAAGGAGTCTGAATGTAGAAGTTATGTGTAGTCAAAGGTTTGGTCAAAAGGGGTGAAAAATTGATCTCCTCAAATCTAAGTAAAATTTTTGTCATGTTGAAGGGCTTGTCAATACAATTATGATGCCTTTTCAATCGCGTCAAACGAAGTCCGTATGAGCAAGATAGAGCCAGTCAAAGTTTTGGTCAAACTTAGTCAAAATGATGACGTCAACATGTGACGTGGTAGGTGGTGATGTGGCAGGAGTAGTAAGTTGGCATTGACATGGTGGGAAAAAAAAAAGGATTAAATCATATTGTTAAAGAAAAAATATATGGCTTAAAAATTAAAAGAAAAGGGGGGGATTTGGTGGGATTTTATCCCTTAAAATCCTCTTGCCTTGCCCATAAAAAAAGGAGAGAAAAAAACTATAAACTCATATTTCAACAATTAACCCCTTTAAGCCCAAATTATAAGTGGCTTAAATAAGAACTAAAATAATTCATAAAGATTATTAAAGGAATAAATCCCGAAAGGATTAAAGGCTTGAATTATAAGCCATTCTTTTAAAAGGGGTCTTATTATCCAAAATTATAATAGCTCATAATTAAAGGGGTTCATTTTTTTATTGTATGGCTTAGACTTATAAAAGCCAAAGGGGGATTTATTTTTGAAGATTTGTAAATAGGATATTAGTGATTTTTATTATAAAAGGGGGAATTATGAGGATTATGGAGATTTGTAAAAATCATGTGATGTAAAAACAAGAGATATGCAATATTTGCAAAATAATATGGTTAAAGCCATATTAGCAAATAAATTTGTATAAAAAGGGGTTTTATTTTCTTGTAAAGGAGTAGAATTTTCTTGGAGAAAATTGTAACAAGGAGAATTAGTGAAGTTCATTTTGGAGAAATAATTCTTTGGAGGAGAATATTGTAGGCACGAAGACCTTTTGAGTGTCTTCAAGTGTTGAGAGGAGATTGTGAGAAATTTTATGCAAGTTTTGGAGCTTGGATATTGTAACAAGGCAATTTGATTGCTTGGCAACATTAATAAAGCGGTCCTGCTTGAGAAGCGAACCCATAGACGTAGTCTTGATTGGACGAACTCTGTTATCAACCTGCATGTGATCCTTTTGTCTTCTATCTCAATTTCTCTCAATTTCATTTCAATTTATTGGGAGAATTAGTGAAGTTCATTTTGGAGAAGTAATTCTTTGGAGGAGAATATTGTAGGCACGAAGGCCTTTTGAGTGTCTTCAAGTGTTGAGAGGAGATTGTGAGAAATTTTATGTAGGTTTTGGAGCTTGGATATTGTAACATGGCAATTTGATTGCTTGGCAACATTAATAAAGTGATCCTACTTGAGAAGTGGACCCGAAGACGTAGTCCTGATTAGACGAACTCCATTATCAACCTACATGTGATCCTTTTGTCTTATGTCTCAATTTCTCTCAATTTCATTTCAATTTATTTTTCAATAATTGATTTTAAAGTGTACCTTATTGTAATTTCAACGGTTAAAAAGCATAATCACACAATTTTGCATTAGATTAGGAAATTACTATAATTTGATTTAATACGTACAAGTTAATTTGTAAAACTCTAATTATGGATCACTTATTGAACAAGGTGAATTAAATCACGTGTTGTATAAATTGATATCTTACATAAATATTCCCAATTAACATGAGATAGAACAATAAGTTTTCATAAGATCCCAACCTCTAGCAAAAAATTTATACCTCAATGAATTCCCTAAATAATTAAATATTCAAGAGCTAGAATGATACCATGTAAACTCAAAATAGATTTTCAATGAGAGTAATTGATGTATTCAAGGAAGGATACATAGGTATTGTGTCTTTTCTTTAAGTACCTAACCACAAATTGGATGTACATATTTATTACATAATTAATATCATAATAATGAAGCAATACAAGTTTATAAACCCTTCCTTTATATTTACCCAAATATTTCCTTATAAATATCATATTATATTCAAGACTTTATCTATGATTTTATTTGAGTATAACACATCTTCTTATTAAATCTATTCATTCTATTATACATTATTTCTTCTCCCTTACTAGAAATATAAATTTCAAGGAGACAATCTTAGGCTAGACATAATATATGGACATCTAGGACAAGATTGATCATAAAATAATTATGACTAAGATTAAAGAGTAAAACCTAACATTATGAAAACAAATCTAGGCAACTACAATTTGTTGTGCATAAATAAATAGTTTCACCGTAAACATGAGTTGAAACTTATTCAATGCTTCCCAAATAAATATAAGAACTCGCTCTTTGAATCAAGTACCACGTGAAGATAAAGATGATGAATGAATTTTGGAAAAACTATAAGCAAGATTACTATAGATTCACAAATGAATAGAACAATTTTCACAAACCCTCACCCTCATAAAATGAAGCTCATCAATATTACTAAACTATTGTTTTTCTCCCATTACAACTTTTCCTTATTCTTTCATTCACCTAAATAAAACTCCCACACCCAAATACTTAGCTTTAAAACAAATAACATAAACCTAATCTTTTCCTTCAAAGCATTATCTTTTAGATAGAAGGAAAACACAAAATTTCTTACCAAAAGAACCAAGCAATAAAATGTTTCCAATGACTTTTAACAACTGATAGAGAACCCCATTGTTGTTCCAACTTCCACAAGAGGGTTTTATTTAAAGAATATAAAATATCATGGTATGGCTTCCAAAATCTCCAAGATAAGAAGATGAGCCACTTAATAATTGTGTTATTTATTGCAGTAATGATGTCATGATGCAAAGAGTACCTCTACTCTCTCTTACTGACTTCTCTCAGTTCTATTGATCTACATGTTAGATTTCAAAACATCCAAAAACACTTAAGGATACAATAATAACTGATGATCATAACAAAACATAAATCAAAACTCAAATTCATTCTCATAGAAGACATGCGTAGAAACAAAGATAACAAACAAAATACTCAATACTTTGTTCTCATTGATGCACTGAACAATAAACTATATCCTTCCCCACTTCAGCAACACAAAAAAACCTTTGCTTCTCCCATACAAGAAAGGGGAAAAGCAAAAAATGGAGACTGTCCAAAGTTAATAGTTAGAAACCAAGAAAGCACAAATAGCTAAAAAAAGAAAAATATTGGCGGGTAATGGGAGCTCATCAATTAATTAACGATTGCATTATATTAACTACCTTTTAGAGGCTTTGAATCTCCTAGTTTAGAGGAGTTTAATTTTATAAACTTCATGAGATCTTCAATAATCCAAGTGTTATTGGAATACGAAAAACTAACACCCATTTTACCAAAATACATCTTATAATTCTTCGCTCTTATGGAAACAATCTTAGTGACCACTATCCTTTCAATTTTCTCTATCCTTTTATGTAGCAATGTACTAGAGAAGTCTCTTAGCACATCTTCATTGGGAATTTGTTCACGACCAAAATGGTAAGGGTAAAGATCTGCAACATTGAAGACAAGAATAATATCCACATCTTCAAGATAATTTAATAAATATCTATTCTCACTAATTTTCTTTAGTGTTTTGCATGGTCCCACTTTCCCGAGTTTTAATTGGTTATAAGTTCCTTGAGGAAATCTTTCTTTATGCAAATACACCATGAATTGCTCACCTTCCTCATATAATTTCTCCCCTCGATGCAAATTAACTTTCCTTTTATATTGTTCATCGGTTAGTTGCAGCTTGTGCTTCACTTGTATTTCTTGTATATGTCTTGCAAAGTACTTTGCATCTTGACTAACCCATTTCTCATTTGGAAGATTAATAAGATCAACAAATCGCTAAGAATTGTTTCCCAAAACAACTTGGAAAGGAGACTTACCAATAAACCTATTAATGCTTGAATTAAAAGCAAAATATGTTTGTGCCTATAGACACCTAAATTTGGACACTTAATTTATCCAAATTTATCCCTTTTTATCTACGCTTCCCCTTATCCGCATTAATTAAGTAATATCACTATTATTTAATTAATCCCTCTAAAGTTCTTCTAATCCCTAAGGTATCTAGTTAAATAATTAAATACCTTCCCCCTTTCATCAAATGAATTAAATAAATATGTCATTTATTTAATTCCCTTTATGTCACATCCTCCATCATTTTTATCTAATCCTAATTCATCTTCTAATCTCATCATTAGGGTGTGCACATGCCTAATCCTTGATTAGGATGTGTCACATCCTCCAAATTTTGCAAGTTGGCCTTTAATCTCTCTTAGCCACCTAACCCTCCTCTAATCCTTCATTAATTAGCCTAATCAACCTCTCAAGGAATTTTTAATTACTTTTATCCTTCCAAGGAATATTAAATTCCTTTTTCTCTTCCCCATGTGATCTTTGACTTGTCACATCAAGTCACATGTGAAATCTAACCCTCTTCTAATCTTCATTAATTAGTCTAATCAAGTACTTACACAACCTTAATCACTTAATTGAATCAACCCTATTAAATGCTTTCTCCTTTTGGACAAGGCATCTCCATTCCCCATGTGAATTTTTAATTCACATTTAATCCCCCAATGAATTTGAGGAATTTTTAATTCCCCACTTGTCCTCTCACCCACATGGGGACACGTACCTCCTTTATGAGGAGATCTTGTCCAATCCCAAGGTACTATGTACCCCCCTCCATGTCATGTACTATCCCTCCACCTAATGTACACATCATCCCTTTTAAGCCATATCACATGCCACATGTCAAAATGTGAGGGCTTGTGAATTCTCAACTCACCTTAGCCCTACATCTTGATCTTGGTGGCTCAATCTTGACCGTCCATTTCCCTGGAGATTTCCAAAATCTCTATAAATACCCCCTCTTTTCTCTCATTTTGGGGAGATCACGCATTGTAGCCAAACTCTTGCAAATTTTTTCTAGAATCCATACTTAGCCATTTTCATGCTTACACCCACTTGCATCCATTATCATATCATCATCTAGCTTGCATATTGCCATCCAAGGAGCATACAACACCAAAGATCGAAGGGCCAACCAAAGGATCGATTTGACACAAGGTAAAAGGTTTCATTTGTTGTTTTTATTTTGTGTTGATTCCAACTAGGCTAATCTTGAGGTGTAGGTTGTTTTTGGAGGTATTTGTATTACTTTGTTTGCTGCTTGTTTTCTACCACCTAGATTCGACCTATCACAGTGCCAAAGTCAAATCCCACTATCTTGGATTCATTCCAACTAGGCATCCAAGCAAATTACCCAAAATCTTGTTTACCACCTCAGTTTTCCCATCCATATGAGGATGATAGGTTGAACTATACTGCAATTTACTATCAAGCTTTCTCCATAAAGTCCTCTAAAAGTGGCTCAAAAAATTTGCATCTTGATCACTAGTAATAGTTTTGGGCAATCCATGCAAGCAAATAATTTCTTTAAGAAGAAAATCAACAACTTTACTTGCATCAGTAGTCTTTTTTCATGGAATGAAGTGGGCCATCTTTGAGAACTGATCCACAACAAAAAAAATATAATCATTTGAACCTCATTGAGTACAAGGTAATCCCAACATGAAATCCATGGAGATGTCAATTCATGACCTCTCTTGAGAATGAGTAAGGGTTTGTATAACCCTGTGTTTTGTTGTCCTCCTTTAGAAACTTGACAAACTCTAGATGAACAAGAAAATTTATTCACTTCCTTCCTCAACTGAGGCTAAAAATATTCTCACTTACCAAGATATAAGTTTTGTCCCTTCCAAAGTGTCCTCCCAAGCCATTTGAATGCATTTCTAAAATCAATATTTCCCTCTTACATCTTGTGGAGATACAAAGTTTGAGTCCTCTAAATAAAAATCCACCTATCAATAAGTAATCTTCTAAAAATTTATTCCTTGCAACAACAGGACTATTGAGGACAACAATAATTTTGTTGAAATAAGAATCATTTACATATTCTCCCTTCACTTCCTCAAACCCAACAATCTCATTGGTCATTAAGACAAGTGGCGTCTTCTACTTAAAGCACCAACCACTGCATTAGTTTTTGCACTCAAATGTTGAACCACATATGTATAATTTTGCAAAAAGGAGACCCACTTGGCATGTTATGTGATAATTTGTCTTGGAAGTTGATATATTTCAGTGCTTTATTGTTTGTCAACACAATGAATTATCTATGTAATAAGTAGTTCCTCCACTATTTCAATGTTTGGGCAATAGCATGCAATTCTTTATCATAAGTACCATATCTCTTATTGGCATCATTTAGTTTCTCACTGAAGTAGGCAATTAGCTTGCCCTCTTGACTCAACACACCCCTAATGGCTACTACTGAAGCATCACATTCAATGGTAAAAATCTTCTCAAATTCTGGTAAGGCAAGGATATGGGCTTCTGTCACCTTCTTTTAAGCTGCTCAAAACTTCTCTCAACTACTTGAGTCTAAGAAAAAGAATTTCCTTTAGTACAATCAATGAAGGGAGCACTTATTTCACTAAAATTTCTAATAAACCTCTTGTAGAAGTTTGCTAACCGATGAAAAATCCTTATTTCTGTAATACTTTGAGGGATAGGCCATTCAAGTATAGCCTTAATCTTTTCAAGATCCATGCTTACTCCTTCCGTTGAAATCACATTTCCAAGGAAAACCAACTTGTCTTTACAAACTCACTTTTCTCAAGATTTATAAACAACTTCTCTTCTAAGCATACCAAGATGTTCCAAATGTTTTTCCATGCTCTTGCAAAAAATTAAAATATCATCAAAATATATTATGATAATTTTCCAATATATGATCTAAATACTTGGTTCATGGTGCAAATGAAAGTGGTAGGGGCATTAGACATTCCAAAAGGCATAACCAACCATTCATATAACCCATCCTTGACCTTGAATGCCATCTTCCATTCATGCCCTTCTCAAATTTGAATTTGATGGTAACCACTTCTCAAATCAACCTTGGAGAAAATATTAGCACCTGCCAAACAGTCTCACATGTCATCCATTCTAGGAGAGGGATACCTATACTTTACCGTGATCTTGTTGATGGCTCTAGAGTCCACACACATCATCCATTTTCCTCCCTTATTAGGTGATAGTAAAGATGGTGTGGCACAAGGGCTCATGCTCTCTCTTATGAACCCTCTTTCTAACAATTCACAAATCTACCTTCTCATTTCTTCATTTTCTTTTGGAGATAATCAATATAAAACTTGGTTAGGTAGCTTGGATCCTGGTACTAAGTCAATATGGTGAGTAATACTTGTGAAGGAGGTAAACCAAGAGGCGGATCTATTGGAGTTATATCAAAATATTGTTTCAACAACTTTTGCATTTTTTATGGAGGTTGGACTCTACTAGGCTCCCTTCTTTTGGGAATAACAAATAACAAATTTATCCCTTGTTCTCATTGCAAAATTTCATATTGCTTGTTGAGACAAGAGACAACACTAACATTTCGAATGCATCCTCTTCTTTTTGTGGTTTTAAGAGTGTTTTCTTTCCTTCATATTGAACCTCATAAATATTCTCCCTATCTTGATGGATTATATTTCAGTCATACTGCCAAGGTTTGCTCAACAACAAATGGCATCCAACCATTCATACAACATCACATAACACTTCATCGACATTACGGCCAATTTTGAATGCGACAAGACAAGATTCATCCACTGACACATATGATCCTTCTTTAACCAAGAAATTTTGTAGAGATTATATTTTGGAACACAAGTTGTAATTTGTCAACCATTTCTTTACTCAACAAATTATCAATAGATCCCCCATCTATGATCACCTTACATACCTTGTCCTTACATTTGCATTTTGTTCGAAAGACACTTTTCCTCCTCCAATCAACTTTGGGAGTTTATTTGTTCCTAGTTATTAAAGTTCTCCTCAACATTAGGTTGATACCAAAAACTAATGTAGAGAGCCTATTGTGTATGCAGCCAATAGAATACACGTTTGACTGTATTTATTAATTAATTAAAAATAAAAAATGAACACATTTGATATTTTCAATTAATTAATAAATACAATCAAACATCGCCTCTAGAGAGTACCTCTACTCTCTCTTACTCATGTTGGTTCTATTGATATGCATGTCACAAAACATCAAAACAAAACATAACTCAGAACTCGGATCCATTTTCACAAAAAAAAAAAAAAAAAACAATAGAAAGAGGAGGAGGAAGAAAGATAGGCAATATAAATCCTCGATCCTAAACCACTTCCTATCCGAAAAGGAGGTTAAAGCCAAAAATGGAGACTGTCCAAAACCGACAGTTATAAACCCAAAAAAGCACGAACAACTAAAAATAAATAAATAAATAAAAAGACTAATGGGTAGTGGGAGCCCATCAATTAATCAGCGGTTACATTATGTTGAAGATATTTTGGACGTAGGCACTGAAATCTGCCATTCAGCTCCAAAAAGGATGTAGCTTAGGCACATTCCTATCTACTATGACAGTGTCAACTACGCTGTACTTCTAAACGTACTTAGTCTACTGGAACATAATCTGCATTCCCCTAGAGGCATAGTAGTGTCGATGGAGGAAATACAAGCACATGGTGATTCTCTCTAATTCCTTCAAACAGAACACACAACACTTGAATTCGCCTGTGTGAGGCTTCGAACAGGCTGAGATCTTGTGGCCCAAGTTGAGCAGGGCCAAGGAGAAGGTCGTTCCAGGCCAAAACAGATACCATTGCTTCTTTCCTCACAAGAAATCAGCCCCAAACGAGCCATTCATTTCCCTCTATCCTCTCTGCTCTATGGCATCCCTCAACCTGTTCCAAAACACTCATTTCGGCACAGGCAGGGAGGATGGCGGCGAAGCTGGTAGCATCTAGCTTTACACCTGCCAATTGCATTTGCTTGAAAGATTCTAAACCTTTTCACCCAATCGATTTTGTACGTATCCTGCAATCGTGGCATTTCATGGGAACGCATTTCTGTCGATGGATTTCGTCCAACCTTCGCGCCTCCTCCATGCTCCCATATTTTCTTGCATACATATCCCCTGGGCAGTTGCAACGATTCTCCTTTTCTTCATGCAATGGCTCTGACTGCCTTTTCTACAATAATGTCTTGAGGGAGAGATCTTTCCACCGTTTGAACTTTTGTCTCTGCTCTTCTGATGTTGATTTAGGCTTCCAAACTTGCTTGAGCTTGGTTGACGCGTGAGATCAAATTCACTTTGTTGCAACTTTTCTGTCAGGGCATCCTCTGGCTCTATGCCCTGCTCTTCTGTAGTGCTAATATCTAAATGGCAAAGTTTCATAGTGATGGTCTTGCTTCTAGGTGCTTGAAGAAGTGCGTAACCTAAAAACATGCTTTAAAGGTCTGGAAGTGAAAAGATCTATATATCCATAGAGACTCTTGCATAAGTGGATAATGCTCTTCGCTCAGTGGCTTCAACAAGACATCTAATAGTGCCAATTTCATTTGCAGTGCTTTAGTAAAATAAATTAACTGGTTACAACCTCCTACAAAGTACAAACTACATTAATCTGATCCATTTTTCAGAAGAAAGGTTATAACAACTATGGATGTTCATAATTCTCACAACTGTGAACTCCCTTTTTCTCTCACTTATACTCTACCTAGATTCATTACTTCTTCTTTGATTCAATTCCTCATTGAAGCAGGAAGATAGAAACAAACAACTTCTTCCTTATTCTCATCTGGCTCATCGGGTTCTACTTATAGAAAATGAAGAGTAAAACAATAGTCCTTTTCACTTTTTCTCTCCACTGTCTGTTCTCTTTACTCCTGCTCCAAATTACTTCTGAGCTGAAATGGGAGGGAGAAAAATAAAAAAAACAGCATTTGATTCTCCTCTCTCTGATTTCCAGTTTGCTTCTATGAATTTTCTGTCATCTCTCTCTGAATGCAGATGCAGGAAAGTTCCATTATTTATTACTTTATCAAAGCAGCAGAAGACCAACACACTGATAAAAATGGCGAGTTTCGAACCAAAGACATGAGAATTTTACTTTCAGAAAAAGTTGCACCGTACAACTTCGGGAGCGAGGGCTGTTACTGTTAATTATACTGAGCAGGTGGTCCATTGGAATTCAGAGAGTATTTATTACATTTAAAGAGCATTCATTTAACGTTAAAGAGTCTTGTTCACAGGGCTATTTGCCTGGGTCCCTCTCTCTTCTAAAGAATCGAAAGAGACAATACAATCTATCTTTCTTTTTTAAAACTTTCGAACATTTTCAAAGTGCATCTTTTTTCGCTACTAAGGGATATGGATAAACTTAACATAAATGATAGAATGTTGTAAAATAGGTTTTAAAAAAAATATAAAGATCAACATTTTAAATAATAGAATATATATATATAAATTACAAATCATCAAATTTTTATATAATAATATACACTTTTATAAATAAAAATTATCTTGTTAAAACCACTTAAAAAATAACTTAAAATTTAAGCTTTCTTTTCTTTTTATCTTTAACAAAGATATTCTAAGCAGATTTTAATTTAATTTTTTTTTATAAAAGAATATAAAAAATCAAATACTATTATATTAATCTATATTAAAATAAAACCCAAACATGTTAAATTTTAGATATAATATAATATATATATATACAATTTAATAAGTAAAAAATAATCTTTTAAAATTCACTTTCATACTAGCCTAAAGTTCAAGTTAACATATTACAAAAAGTACTTTAGATTGCTTTTGCAATGTGCTTACCTCTTTTATAATTTCAATAATAGCAAACTATTTATCAATTTCTTATTTAAAAATGCTAAAAACAAATAATTTACTCCATGACATTGGACGGTTTTGATATCTGAGTAAAGTTGGAGTGATTACATCTCAGCTACACTAAGATAATATGAAAATAATTTATAGAAAATCTGAAAATATGATGACATTGAACATTCAAAACAATAATTTAATCACTAGACGCATCAAATACATTATGTTCTAATTTTTAAAGTTTCAAATGTTTAAACTTAAAGTTTTTTTTACGTATTTTAGCGGGAGAGTCATTTTTTTGCAGCAGTAGACAGCAGGGTACTCGGGAAACTTCGGTGGGAGTCTCAACCTCCTGGAAACGTCTCCGGAGACGGTACCAGTCTCTGAAACGCGAGAGGGGGGAGACAGGCAACTATGATTGAAAGTTAATGAAGAGCAGGAACAAGTCAAGAGCCCTCAAACACAGCTCCATGTTCTTGAAAGGAGATAAGGAAAACATGTCTGTGAAGATCAGTTGATTATTCAAGAGTCAACAATTTGAACCCTATCAGTAACACTCTATGTAATGAAGGTCAGATAAAGACAAGTACTGTTACCTGACACAGATTAACCTGTTGTGGAAGAGTTTGATCTCTAATTTCAGCTATGATTCCAATCTATTTTAGTTATGGTTTGGGGTTTCTGCATACCATCAAATTGCAGCCTCTTCTATATTCGGACTCTTGTTTGGCTGGTGTGCTTCTGCCACTCATTTATGTGTAATAACAGCTGCTTTAATTTTAATTAAAAAACAAGTCAATGGAAAAGACAAAATTAATTTGCCATTGCAAAAGTACACTTGCATTACATTTTCACAGTTTATGAGATGTTTCTGGATTTGACTGTGCAATTTATGTTCAGAAAAAATAAATGATCCGAAAATTAATAAAATCCAAAGACATTTATGTTAATTTCTCCTTCGTAAGAGTATAATAGTCAAACCAAAGAAATTAAATAAAAAATGTTTCAGAAAAAATAAATGATCCGAAAATTAATAAAATGAGAAAAGGGCGGACACAGTTTTGGGAGTTTAAGGATGGATTTGAAGAAGCACCATCCTTGCTCTGTTAATGTTCTGCAAACACAGGCAGCCCTGCACATGAATTTCATCCAAACTCTGCCCAAACTTACTGTCTTTTTTCTGCAAAAGTATTCCCACTTGTTGAAGGGGGTAAACTTCATCTCCTCTTTCAAGGCAAATCCTCATTATAGTTTTAGTGTTTTCGACTTCATCATACAGCCCAGCAACCAGCACTCTGGTGGTTTTCAGATGATTTTTCAAGACATAAATCTCCCTGGAGGCGTCATCCAGCTGTGCGCTCTGTTTTTCTGCAACCCAAAAAACCCTACGCTTATTTTCATGCCTCAACTCCGGCAGTTGATTCAATTCCTCCAAAGAATTACACATATTTTCGAAATCGGCAGCCTGCCCAAATGGGTTTTCCTGCTCAACAAATAACATGAATTCTTCTCTAATGCGACGGCATTTTTCTTCCTGAAAATCAAAATTTGTAGATTGTAGCCTGATAATTATCTCTTGAATGGCCCCGTAACTCATCCTACTGTGGTGGGTGCTTTTGAGGAGGCGGGCACAGAGCTCAAAAGCATTCTGGGTATTGCTAAAATATTGTGATAGCGATGTTTGTAGCTCTGGTTTGTTGATGTATTGTTGATGGACATGGGTGTTAATATATTCCTCATCGGGCTCAAGCAATTGTCGCAGGGGATTTCTGACATCAGAAGGGGACTGAGAGAAAGTACCATCAAAAGTCCTGCGGACTTCCTCGGAGAATTCCTCAAACGATTTGGTTTTCAGGGCATTCTCATACTTGGAATGTAACGACCCCTCTGTTGATCTTGATGAATCCCCTGCACACACGCATTGCAATTTGTAATCTTGATACAAAGAATACATAGAATACGTGCTTTACATTTACAGAATTTCTTGAAATCAAAGCTATTTGCTAAGGAAAGGAGAATCCATCTGCACCTTCAGTTGTGGGCAACCATAGTTGTAAGCACATTTCGCAGGGCTTGTGTTGGGCGATCCCTTCGTTGCCAAGTTAAAATGTTTTCAAAATGCTGATCCGCACATTTTTTTAGATGGGCTCGCCCTAAACACCCGTTTTCTCCGAAGCTACTGACAATTTCAATAGTGATTTTGTTGCGAAGAGATTTAAGCGAGACACTTGTTACCGAATATTTTTTTCTTTCCATTGGTATAAAGAAGAAAATTTTACAGAACATAACAGAGTAAAAACAGCTAGCAGTGAGCAGTTTGCACACTCAATCAGCAAAATATTAATTGCTGTTTGACCGTAAAACCTTTTAAAACAGTCATCAGATAAACAGTCGAATAGTTTCTTTCTAATCAACTTTACATATGAAACAATAGAGAAATTGACCAGGAAGGAGTTGAGCTATAGAGAAATTGACATTTGTCAGTTGTCATTCATTTCCCCATGGTTCGAAGAAAACATTGAGTTATGAGGAATGGCACGCGCATGGTGGAATGGGCAACTGTGCCAGTAAGACTTGCAGGTTTTGTCCTAAAAACTATGCGCCATGGGAACAACCCCCCAACCTCCATCAAAGTTGCATTTGATCTTGTGACGGAGTTTGGGGAAAGATAAGTGTGAAGGTTGTGATGGGTTAAAGTCCATATTAACTAGTCAATACTGACTCCACGACATTGGACGCCGTTATTCCAGGTAGTTCATTTTCAGTGAGTTGTTTTTCTGGTCGATATGGTTGTTTTCATGCTTAAAAATCAAGCAAAGACTATTACTATGCCTTTTTCTAGTTGTCACGACCTAGGGTATGAATGCTGTTTGATGTTGAAATGTAATTTAGACCTTAGATAGCCCCAAATCATCTCTTAATAGCTCAATTTGCTTACCCAAATTCATTGGAAGTGGTGGTTTGGGGAACGCCATATTTAGGGCCAAGCTTGGAATTGTTTTTAGCAACTCACCTTCTTTTTGTTCTTTTACACCTCTAATTTGGCCATCAAGCATTAGATGGAGTTGGATTTCTTTGCATATACAAGAGTGCGAAATAGTCTAGTGCAACCATTAGTAAATGACATATATAGAATGTAATCATTATGTGGTATGTGAATACCTATGGCCAACATATCTTGGATATTACTATTATTGTTGTTATAAAGGTTGTTTAGGATTTAACTTTTCTTTAAGTTATCTTTTGGATCTTATTCTAACACCTTTTCAAGTGACCCTAAGTAGAAAACTACTGTTGGGGCTAGTATTAAGGAATATTCTGATAGTAGCAAGTTTTACATTTAATACCACCTTGATTGGCCCATTTGTTTGCTTCTTTATCGAAGAATATTATGTACATGAAATTTTGAGTAACAATTTTAAATTATTCTAAACCTTCATGATGATTTATGTATTAGATTGTTTTGTTGTGTTTAAGTAATTTGATTATTAGAAATAAATTAGGATGGAAGGAATTTCTTACTGACCAACTATTTGTTTAAGTGTGTACTAATCATTATTAATCATTTACAAGTCTTGATACAACATTAGGTGATGAATCGTGGCATGAGTGATATCATTTATAGGTCTTGATACAACATTAGGTGGTGAGTCCTAACACGAGTCATTGTAGCAATCTTGGATGTCATGCCCATCGGCATTTTGAACATTGATTTTTGTTGAGTATAGAATTGGGGACATTAAATATTATCTAGATGGTTTTGCACCAACAAGTTATATAGAAGTAGAACAAAGAAGGAAGTGTAATTCCATATATTTGTTTGTGTTATGAATTCATGTAGTGTAAATGATTTTTTTATGCATAAATCAACATCTAAAATTGTTGTTTTTGATTAAGGGAAAGCAAGGTTTTGAAGGGCTCTCAAAAACCTAATACATAAAAGAATAAAATATCAAATGCTTAGCCAAAGCATAGCAAAAGGTTCGGAAAGTGAACCACCAGTACAAACAAGATAACACCAAAAATACATAGATAGAGCAAACCACTTAGAGGTGCTTCAAGGTATCAACCTCTTCCAGCTCCTACACATAAAATTCTTGCTAAAGATTTGTGAACTCAATGAGGTCATTCTTTTCAACGTCAAACAATTTATTCTTTCTCATCATTGTCCTCATGTTAGGTCAAGCAACAACATCCACATCATGTTTAATCTACCCCTCCTAGAGCTCTTTCAACTTGTCGATTAGAATCTTGATCCCTATAGCATTGTTCCTTATGGCACATTGACTCGCCTAAATAATTTTATCCAAATTCCCTTTTATAACTTGAAGCTCTTTCTCCAAGGATGTGATTCTATCATTTTTTCATTATTCTTTTTTTTTCCATACCCAACACCATGGTCTTCAAGATAGACAAATCTTGCTTAAATTGCTTCATTTTCTAGGTGTCTCATCCCTTGAGGATGGTCTCATCTTGTTCTTGGGTAACATTGCTTTAACCATAAAATTTATTATACATATTGTCTAGCCTAATATTTAGGTGATTGATCTCAATGAAAAACCATTTGATCATATTAAGTATTGTGAGTTCACAATGTCCCTCACAGTTCCCAACACCTATGCCAACTACTCCTAGTTGGAATATGTGAAGAACAACTCAATAAAATAATCCCCCACATTCAATGTAGGGTCAAATTGGTGGGGAAAGGGATCCCAAGCTTAGGTTCCACAACTTTAAATTTACCATCCCATTTCAAACTTGGGGCAATACGTCCCTCTTTAGTTTCCATACCCTACACTAGGACCTCAACACTACCAACCTCTTTTTCCATAGCCATCTCTACCCCAGTAGCACCCTCAATTGACCTCGAGACACAATTCTTTCCTTTTGATTTTTTAAGAGAGGTGGGGTGTTTGTTTTGAGTCTCTTCTTCTTCTAGACTCCTCTTCTGACTCCTCATTAGTATCACCACCCACAACTCCTAGGGTTCCCTCCATCTTTTTGGCTCTAGTCACAAAGAGGGAGGTAGGGGACTTCTTTTTCAGAGCTCTTTCCCTCTACATAGACTTTGGAATTTTTTGCATTTCATTATAATATGGGTATGAGGAAGGCCCAAAATTCTCATGAACTAAATCCCCCTCTTTGTCCCCTTTCTCATTACCCTCCTCCTCCACATCAATTTCCTTTAAGGAATTAGAAGAAGAACCACCATTAGTATTACCGTCAAAAAGGGTAAACTAGGATTATTACTAACAACCTTTCTAGGGGTGTTATTTTTCATGTAATTCACTAAGAGTGACATAAGACCTTGGTGAATTGGCATCATGTATGAGGCCCTCCTAGAGTCTTTGATGGAATTCTCCAAAGAAACTTGCAGATAAAAAGGGAAATACACATACATTTTATGGCAAAATTGATTCAAAAACACAAAATGATAGTCATAAATAGACCTATATCTCCCATCTAGGGTGGCATACCTCATGATAGCTTCCACCACGATATCTCATATTGACTTGAGAGAAGATCTTTCATATCCAAAGTGCAATTTGACTAATTTCTCTCTCATGGCCCTTAAAAATAAGTTGCATTTCCTCCTCCCCATCTTTATGTCTCTATACAATTTTCTTCTAGTCGTTAAGAGCCTTGTAACTTGAGCAATGAGGTCCTCACTAGACACTTCCTATTTTTCCATTCCTTGGAAAAGGTCTTGGAGACCTCAAGATTATGACCATGCAAACACTCCATAAAAGGGGTCCCTCCATCAAAATCTTCCAGACCTTGGGATTATGATAGACCACCTTCTAGTTAGGTGGTTCAACTATATTTTGGTCACCTCCCATATTTTGATCACTATCATCGCTTCTTTTCACAATTATCTTCAAGGTTATTGTATCTTTTAGACCCTTAGCATTTTACTCATAACAAAAATTTAGTTATATCCCTCAAAACCAACTAGAAGTCATGATTAGTAAGCATTTAGTCCTCTCATCTAGGCATAATTTCCTCTAGGATGAAAGTCAATTCTCATCATTCTCTCATTTGCTTGACATAAATTTACACTCGTGGGAAGGGATGACACATATTCCCTAATCTACATCCGATCTAGTGTGACACCAAGGTTGGAGAGTGAGTCAGTTAAACCATTCCCCTCACGGTACACATGTTAGAAAGCACCGCTAACAAATCCACAAGAAAATTTGATGGAGTTGTTAATAAGTTTGTGAATCAACCACGAAGGCTTATGAACCCCCTTTAGGAAATGAATTGCATTCAATGAGTCCCCTTCGACAATGATTTTAGGAAAACCTTTGGAGTGAGAAAGATTTATAATATTAAAGGCAACAACTTCAACATAATGGTTGGAATGGATCCCAAGAGGGGAAGCAAAATCAAGAATCAAATAACCTCTATCATCTCTCAAAGAACCCTCACCCCCAATCAAACCAGGGTTACCCTTCAAAGCTCCATTGAAGTTAGATTTAATCCACCCGAGAAGGAGGACTCCAAACAACACTAGCTCTTGAGGCTTTAGGGTTTGAGAGGTCATAGGAAATGTCAAAGTTTAAATTCCAGCTTCTTGCAATAAGGAGATTAGAGTGGGACACCTCAACTCTAGAAAACAACTTCAAGTTGTTCAAAAGAACCACAAAGAATTTTTCTTTAAAAACAAGTGAAATTTTGGAGGCCACTCTAAAAGGGCAACATTTCTTGTCTCTAAATATCTTATTATTTCACTCCTTCCACAAAACCCAAGTTGCATGCAAAAGTAAAAGGGACCACAAAAGCTTCAAAGAGTGATTGGAAGAGAGGGACACCCATTGGACCCACAAATCCTCTAGAGAAGGAGGGAAAACCCAAAATACATCTAAAATTATTGTTGGCCATAAACATAATCTTGAAATAGAAAAAATAAATTTATAAAATATTTGTATATATTTGTTTGTAACATTGAGAATATTTTTTAAAATTACCTTGATTTTTTTTAGTTCATTGACCATTAACACTTTTTACTTGTAGAACGTATATTGACCTTCCGTGGACGATTTTGACATGCATCTCTTCTTTGTAATTCATTTAATTCCTATACATTGGAGTTAAGGTTTTTTTCTAGAAGAAGGGATATTTTTAGCTCATTTTAGTAGAAAGGTATATAGTGTGAACAATGAGAAATATTATTTTAAATGTGAAGTAATTTTATTCTAAATAATGTAAATAAACTAAAGAAAATATAAATTGGATGAGGAGGAAAAATCTCTTTTTGTATCGGGTTGTGATTGTCAAGTGTCCACTTGCACGCCAAAAAAGTTTGAATGAGTTAGTCGAGAAAGATATTTTTAAAACATATTATGAAATGTGAAATGAGATTAAACTGAAGTTTAATGTGGAAGAGATTGGATTGACATTCACATAACTCATTTTTTATAGTGAGAGTAATTGTAATTGAGCCTCCTTTTTTTTTTAATTGTGTATGGATTGTTTTGCATTCTCCAGTACCCCTTGAAGGAGAATTTTGGTTGAATACAAAGGCAATTTATCAATTTTCCTCTCGATATTTCTATAAATGTTAGTCCTTTTCTTTCTATTTTACCAATATTGATGTTTTATGATGTTGCATTTTGTGATTCATGTTGTATTTTTACTTTTGATTTGCATAGTAGAGTCAATTATAATTTTGGCATGTTGATAGATCTCCTAATTTTGTTTTTTTTTTGTATGTTTTGCATATGATGATGGACATTTATTTCCTCTTTATGGTGAGCATAATAAGCTTGAATTCTTTTACAACTTTGTAGTCTTTAGAATTCTATTTTATAGGGTTCAATTTGAGTTTTTTTTTGTGTTAAGTCCATCATTTGTAATGCAAAATGGTAGGCTAGATTACTAATAGTGATTTAACCAAAAGACATGCACTACTACAAAACATTTATATTTCTTGTGTATGTTTATATATAATATGAGAAAAAAGGAACACAATTACAATTATCTAAAATTAAGAAATATATTTGACATAAATGCAATCTAATATGAAACATGTAATACTAAAAGAGTTAAATTTTTACTTTTTATGACAAATAAATATAACCTTGTGTCTAGAAAATTATATTTATAATTATACATATTCTTTCATGAAAAACAATGGATGTATGTCTAATTATTCTTACCATTGCACAAATCATTGATTTTATTAAGCAAGATAATGCTCTCCTTAGTGAAATATATCTTCTCAACCTTAGTGATCATTGATTTCAATCATGCTTCATTGTTGTATGTATCATTCATGCATGACAAGGTGAAGAGGAATTACCTAAGAAGTACATTTTTTACTATCTCCTCAATACTTCTTTTTGCCTCACGATTGAATTGTAAGATATATAATTCTTCTGCAAACATACCCATGAGTTCTATTGTTACCTCATCAAATGCAACTACCCATATTATATATGTATAACCCTCTAGTTTCACTTGAAGTATGTACTTGCAATTGTAATATGTAAATGTGGCCTCACACTTTGAACAATACCATTTTTCATATTCATTTTGCATTACTCTTTTCTTACATTATTTTCTATTTGACTAAATAGGACAAGCCAGATAGTAAAATGAATCAAATTTGAATAATTGTGTTGTTTTCCTTTACAATACGTTGGAGGGGATGTATTATGTGTGTAGATTGTTCCCAAATGTTTCTAATTGTCATTCTTGTAATACGCGAAAACATATCTACAAACTTTGTGGAAGATGATAAAATATCAATCCCATTTTTTTCAAACCAAGTTTTTAGGTGTTGTGTTTCTTCAATATCAGGGTTTGTAGATAGGTGGGTATTGACTAACATTCTTATCACCCTTCAATTAAACTCACTAACACATCCACTTTTAATTTACTGAAAAATTGGATGTTGCAAGTGGCACATTTGTTGAAGTTATGCACCTTCTAATTTGTGAGTCCCTATAAAGTCACATTTATAGTCGATACAAACACATGTAATAGCTTGATGATATTTCTAAGAACCCTTTTCCTTGTAATGGAGAAAATTTGCACCCCTATGAAATTTCTCATTTTCATACCCCTTACCGTAGAAAAATGAAATCCAATGATGCAATTTCCACATTCGCCACCTTTCCCCATCCACCCGACAACCTATTTTTTTGTCAGTGGATGAATTTTTTCAGGGACGTGCACGCATCGCATGAACATTCGCGTGTTGTGTTGTCATCCTGATAGGATTCCCACCTCTGGAATCTGCAAAGGAATTATGTTTCTCCATTGGACACAAACCTTAACACTTCCTACTCCCTTGATCGATGCAAAATGACTCTTTTGCCTCCATCTTTCCATTCAAATTTCCTAACTCTTCATTCTATCCAACTTATTCACCATTCTTGCACTCTTGACTGAATTATTAATGCTCTCTTGATCAACTACACACTTTCAAGCTCCATCACCACTTCATTGTAGCTGCAAGCTGTTGATTTCTTGGCTCCTCCACTTCGTTCGTTGCAACAACATTGTTGTTGGATAAATTGCAAGCTTACTCCTTCCTCTACTTGGCTTGAGAGCATGTAGCTATGAAGGTGATATCCTCCATTTTCCATTATTTTTTCATCATTGTATTTACGTAGTAGCATATTGTTATTTGTGTTATTGCTTGGAACTTCCATTTCCACACATTTTTTTTATCATTCTTCTACAATTGTTGCTATCTAGTTGTCGTGGAGGTGGAAACACCAAAGCGGGGGATTGACTGAGGTAGTCCTCTAAAAATAACCCCAACATTTTCCTTGGTCTTGTGTGTGTAGGTGCTTCTCTGGTGTAGGCGCACCTAAAGCATGTATTTGCAAGAATTCATCATTTGAAGGTTGGGACTAGGAATTAGGGGTAATTTGAGTTATTTTATGTTAAACAAGGTCTTTTAAGACCATCATTGATATAATTGGGGGTTTTAGTGTTAGTTTGGTTCAAAAATGCAAAAAGGTTGCATAATGATGTAATTGTTGTCAACAAAATGCAAAATTGAAAAATGGGAAGGGTCTAGGTAGTTGTATGGTTAGTTATAGGTGTTTTATGGGTGTTTTTGGATTGGAATATGTATGAATGGCCTCTTAAAGGCTTGAGGAAGGTTTTTAAAGAATTTTTGGAAGAAGAATTCAATCAAAGAATACAAATTTCAGTCAATTTTCTGAGTTTTTATTCATTTTTTGCCTGTGTACGGTTTCGTACATCAGGGTTTGGATTCTTAATGATTTGAACATTTTTTAATAAGGTGTTGGCCTCATCAAAAATCCATTCTTGAGGAGTTTTATTGTGCTTTGAGAAATTTAGAGGTTGATATTTGAAAACTGGTCTAAAACAGGGGTAGAAGGGTTTGAAGTTCAATATGTATTGAAAAGGCCATTCCTCATTTTCTATAGCCTATAACTCAAAGGAATGGGCCTATGTAGATTAGTGTAGCTATAGGAATGAGTTCTTTGTGGTGAAGGGAGAGATTAATGAGGATTGGTAATCCTGCCCTGTTGGAAAGCTGAGTTTTAGGCCTTTGAATCAAGGCTAGAGTGAGTGACAAGTGTAAAGGGAATGAGATCTGGGTAGTATTCCCTAAAAATAGTGTTAGAAGGTGTATATAGATGTGTATAGAAGATCTTAGAGGTTGGAAGTGGTCAAAAGTGTAAGAGAGGTTGAAACCCTAGTTGGAAAAAGGGTGAAAAAGAGTGAAAGTGAGTTGATTTACAAAGGAAGTGTGTGTCAAACAAGAGGGAAACATAATATAATTTTGTTTTGAGCATGTGCAGGTAAAATGAAGAAGGATTGAAGAGTTTTCAGGCTTGTGAGTGGTCAGGGTATAGGTTTTTCAATAAGCCCTAGTTGTAAGTGGGAAAAGTGAGGGTTTTGGAATTGAAGGTCTTAATGGGAAATTGAGGACTTGTAAGTTGATTATTATGTGGTTTTGAAAGCTGAATAAAGACTTTTTGGTAGTTTCAAGTCTTAATGGTGAGTTTTAAAAAGGGCCCCTTTGGAAAAGAGGCCTAATTGAGGCCTATTTCAGCGTTGAAAGCCAATTTTGGCTTAGTTGTTTCAAAGGAGTGGGAATTGGTTTTTAAGTATGTGTAGTAACTCATTAAAGGGTTTCTAGATCAATTCTTGGTTTGTGAAGACATTTGAGAAGTTTGTTAGAGAAGTTGGAAAAAGTGAGCCTGCTATCCTACAAGATCCACAAGCTGAAAAGTGGACAAACAAGCAAATAGTTGATGTGAGAGAAAAGAGAGGATTGAGACCTTTTGAATAGTGAAGATAAGTAGTTTTATTGCCCTGCATTGCATCAAATTGGTATCAGATCACATAAGATTCCTGAAGGAGATTGGTTGTAGTTGGAAGTTGAAGAGTCAAGTCAAAATAGCGATGGAGATCAGAGAAGCAACACAAAGGAATGGAATTTTCAAGACCAACTGTAAGTGCCAAGGAAAGGTATGTACTGTGATGGTTGATTCAAGTAGTTTAGATAATTTTATCTCTCAAGAAATGGTAGACAAGTTACAATTAGATAAGATACCCCATGAGTCACCCTACTCATTTTCTTGGGTGAATGGTGAACATGTTTTGATGGTTAAAGAGAGAGGTTGGGTTGAATTCCACATAGGTGCATATAGAGACAAAATTTTGTGTGATATTGTGCCTATGAGTGTGTGCCATCTCTTGTTAGGAATGCCATGGGTGTATGATATATTTTCTTTATATAATGGAAGAGAGAATAGTTATGAGATAAAAAAGGATGGTGTGACTTTCACTTTGGTTCCTTTGATGGAAAAAGATGAGAAACAATGTAGGAAAAAAGGAATTTTGATGTAGGGTAGTAGAGTGTCCATGAGACATGTGAAGAAAAAACATGGTGAAGAGGCAACTAATAACAAGAAGACAAGAGTTGAAGCAACAAGATGTGATGAAGATGCAAGGTTGTAGAGTGAAGAGGTTAAAGAGATGGAGGTGAAATCTGAAAAAGGACAGGTCAAGCATGAAGACAAGCCAAGTCAGTAGGAAGGGAACAAAGAAAGGATGGGATAGTTAAGGACAAGTTTGATTTGAGAGAGTTAGATACAAAACAATGGGTGATGAAGACTTTTGAAACAAAGACACTGACAAGAGGTAGAGAAGATAGAGATGCAAGTAGTTTTCCTAGTTCAAGGCAAGTAGAGATTGGTGAAGACACCATGATGAAAGGAAGATGTCCATAGATCAGAAAAGCACACCAAGTGTAGCAACAAGAGGATAACAAGGAGAATGAATGGCAGCAAGAGCCTGATTACAAAGGACAAAGAGTGCATTAGATGATTGATGCAAGGCCTAAAAGAAAAGAGGTCTTAGAGAAAGGTGGATTAAGAGTTGAGAAGATGAACAAAGGTAAAGAGAAACTAGAGATTGTTGAGAGCCTTGAAAGGCTTGTAAAAAGTGAAGAAATCAAGGTGGGAATGGTAAAATGTCCCTTGAAAGGGAAAGAGATCAAGGAGCAGCCGAGCACTGCTAAAAAAAAGGAGAATGAATCAAGAAATGCAGAGGTTAAGGGGGAAGCAAGTTTGATGCTAGATAAGAAGAAGATAGATGAAGGAATCCAAGACAAAAAGGCTAGACAAAGAGAGAAAGATATTTGAGAGTGAAAACAAGAACATGGAGAGCATAATAAGAGAGAAGAGTTGTCCATTGAGAGGACAAGATGACAGAGAATCAGAAAATATAGAGATAAGCATTGTGAGCCAAAGTGATTGGAAAAAGCATGAGAAATATGTTGTGGAAAAGAAAATTGGAGGTAAGATATTGAGAGAAGATGATGATGGATAGTTGGAAAGAGTTAGGACAAGGTTCCTAGAGGAAGAAAATCAGATACAAGTCAAGATGTTAGAGAGGACAACATGCCAAAAAGAATGGCCAAAGATAGTGAAATAATATGAGCGTGTGGTCACCATGAAAGGTAAAGATGGAAAGGCAAAGAGTTTACCAAGAGTCCCAAAGATGACAGGGGCTGATAGTGATGAGTTGACAAAAGCTAAGAAGGAAAAGTTGATAAAATCTCCAAACAAGATGGAGAAGAGAGTAAGAGATGAGAGTAGGAAACTGAATAGTCCTTGGGTGACAAAATTGATGATGTGGTAGGTGTGAACTGTAGTAACAGTAGTAGTAAACATGAAGGACATGAGAAAGGTTGTGAAAAGGAGAACTGAGAGACAAAGGGTGAAGGGATTCTTGTATTGCTTCCTTATTTTGATGATTTTAAAGATAAGGACTAAGCCAAGTATTAAGATGAAAGGGGAAGTTCAAAATGAAGTTTGTTTTTCAATTTTCAAAGAGGAAGGACATAGTAAGAGTGGGTAGATGGAGCTAAAGAAAACAAATCAGAGTATAGTGATGTTGGTCCAAGATGACAAAGCAAGAAAAGAAGAGTTGGTGAACAGAAACAAGTGCAAGCCTGAAGTCAAGATGAAGACATTGCAAGCACGAGATGGAGCATAAAAGGATGAGGATCATGAAGATGTTGTTGATGCAAGACATGAAGACTTCCAAGGGACTTGGAAGAAATCTTAAGGCAGGGTGTATGGTGCAGGAGCACCTAAAGCATGTATTTGCAAGAATTCATCATTTGAAAGTTGGGACTAGGAATTAGGGGCAATTTGAGTTATTTTATGTTAAATAAGGTATTTTAAGACCATCATTGATGTAATTGGGGGTTTTAGTTTTAGTTTGGTTCAAAAATGCAAAAGGTTGCATAATGATGTAATTGTTGTCAAAAAAATGCAAAATTGAATAATGGGAAGGGTCTAGGTAGTTGTATGGTCAGTTATAGGAATTTTATGGGTAGTTTTGGATTGTAATATATATAAATGGCCTCTTAAAGGCTCAAGGAAGGTTGTTGAAGAAATTTTGGAAGAAGAATTCAATCAAATAATACAGGTTTCAATCAATTTTCTAAGTTTTTATTCATTTTCTGCCTGTGTACGGTTCCATACAATAGGGTTTGGATTCTTAATGGTTTGAACATGTTTTAATAAGGTGTTGGCCTCATCACAAATCCATTCTTGAGGATTTTTATTGTGCTTTGAGAAATTTAGAGGTTGATATTTGAAAACTAGTCTAAAATAGGGGTAGAAGGGTTTGAAGTTCAACATGTATTGAAAAGGCCATTCCTCCTGTATAGCTTGTAACTCAGAGGAATTCACCTGTGTAGATTAGTGTAGATGTAGGAATCAGTTCTTTGTGGTGAAGGGAGAGATTAATGAGGATTGGTAATGCTGCCCTATTGGAAAGCTGAGTTTTAGGCCTTTGAATCAAGGCTAGAGTGAGTGAAAAGTGTAAAGGGAATGAGATCTGAGTAGTATTCCCTGAAACTAGTGTTAGCATGTGTATATAGAGGTGTATAGAAGATCTAATAGGTTGGAAGTGGTCAAAAGTGTAAGAGAGGCTGAAACCCTAGTTGGAAAAAGGGTGAAAAAGAGTGAAAGTGAGTTGATTTACAAAGGAAGTGTGTGTCAAACAAGAGGGTAGCATAATGTAATGTTGTTTTCAGCATGTGCAGGTAAGATTAAGAAGGATTGAAGAGATTTCAAGTTTGTGAGTGGTCAGGGTATAGGTTTTTCAATAAGCCCTAGTTGTAAGTGGGAAAAGTGAGTGTTTTGGAATTAAGGGTCTTAATGGGAAAGTGAGGACTTGTAACTTGATTATTCTATGGTTTTGAAAGTTGAATAAAGACTGTTTGGTAGTTTCAAGTCTTAATGGTGAGTTTTAAAAAGGGTCCCTTTGGAAAAGAGGCCTAATTGAGGCCTATTTCAGTGTTGAAAGCCAGATTTGGCTTAGTTGTTTCAAAGGAGTGGGAATTGAATTTTTAGTATGTGTAGTAACTCATTAAAGGGTTTCTAGATCAGTTCTTGGTTTGTGAAGACATTTGAGAAGTTTTTTAGAGAAGTTGAAAAAGTGAGCCTATTGTCGTACAAGATCCACAAGGTGAAAAGTGGAAAAACAAGCAAATAGTTAATGTGAGAGAAAAGAGAGGATTGAGACCTTTTAAATAGTGAAGATAAGTAGTTTGACTACCCTGCATTGCATCATTCTCGGTTGGAGTTGTTCAAAGAATCAAGTTGTATGAAGTTTGGTTTTGCTTTCTCATTTCCTTTATCGATTTGAGCATAGTCTAGTTGAAGTATTCTTTTTGTACTTCATTTCTATACTTTTTCTATATTCTTTCAGAGCATAAAAAAATACCATTCAGGTTGTTAGTAGCTTTTCTAGTGCTATATTTTTTTCTTAGACTCTTTGTTTGTACGAATGTCAGCACACCACTAAGATGCCAGCACGTCAAATTGGAGTCTGTATCCTACACTATTGTCCTCAGGTAGTGGGTTGTCTGGGAAATAGATTGAACTTTGGAAATCAACTCATTTGACCCTCTAAAATATTTGGGTTAGCAGAAGGATAATAGCAACCAGATTGCTCTTCCTTGTCAACCTTAACATCTTAACCTTTCTGAATCACTTAGCAAAATTGAGGTAGATCAGGGCAGCCTGTTGCTTAGGACTCTCTTGTGACCTAGAGTCCCGGAGTAGCTGCCCCCCTCTACATTTTAGTGAACCTGACGTGAACTACCTCTATTTTGCATCTATGTATCGAAGAACATTCTCTCGTATCCTAGGTGCATTGTAGGTTTTTGTGTTGTAGGGCGCATAGCCTTGCAACCCAACCTATGACCCCTAACAACATAGTTAGAAGGGCTCCTAGATATTGGGAGGCGAATTTTAGATAGGTCACTGTTTGATTGTTGAACCTTTGGAGTATTTTGAGGAAGTCTTATTGAAGTGCATAAACATGGTCTCTTTTATGCATCTACCTATCGCCTAGCCTGTAAATGAATCACCAACTATAAATTTCACATCGTAGGACCTACCTATGAACAAAGGGCCTTCTCCTCTGTACATTATTGCTCACATCAATAGGAACATCGAAACCAGTGTTCTAGCTAATTCCAAGTGATGTGTGAATGTTGTAGAGTCTAAACTAATGATTGTAAACTTGGTAGAGCCTACACAATTTAGAGGTTTGTCTGAGTGAATAGTCCACTCAACATTGCAAAGACTACATTAAAATGTCAACCCAAGCTTTGTAAACTTGTGATAGTGTTGCACTGTATGTGATTTCAGAGACTCAAAAATACCTAATTTATCCTATTCAAGATGTTCTACTTGCTAAAAACTCACAGAATTGCGAAACAGTAAAAGGAAAAAACTAGCGATAATGGCTACAAGTACCTACAACTTAACATGTAATTGAATTGTTGCTAATAAGATATTATTGTATCAACTCAAAACTGATCAAAACTAATCAACTAATTTTACCTCTGGAGTGCTACTGGTTAACCATTACATGCATATTCATGAATATTCATTACCAATCAGAAAAGTATGAGATTCTAGTTTAACTCACATGTAGTTCATGAAATAATGATAAACAAAAAGCAACTATTAGTCAAAAGTAAAAAACTAGAAAAGTAAAGTGAAGAACAATTACCTTGAGTGGCCTGCTCAAGTGGTTGTTCTCACTTAACTGGAACCAAATATAACTAACATATTCTACACATTCATGTGAAATTGACTTCATTCATTGCATATCATGAAATATTACATAAAATCTTCTTCACAGATTGTATTCAATGAAAATCATTCTGAATATCCATCATGTCTTGAAACTGAAAAATAACTAATAATGAAAGATTGAAAAACCAACTAACTTATCTAAAGACTCAATCATTGACTATATACAAGCTCGCGGGAGTCTTATTTTAAGCAACAACTAACCGAAATCATTAACTTCCACTCTTAGATACCATATAGTTAAGATTGAATTGTTCAAACCATAACTGAAAAGAAAGAAGAATCCTAATAGAACTAAAACCCTTAAAACAAGATTGCATGTAAAACACACAATCATTTGTCAAAATCCTATCAGTAAAATATTTTTTCTTTTCCAACGCTTATTAACATGTTATAATGGTGCACGTTCAATCTCCATCAGGTATCTTTAATCAATAGTTATTGCATTAAGCTTAATTTGGAACTCCCTTGTTTTGCTACCCTAGTCTTCCTTTTGCTACGGGTTACAACTTCCAATTGCTACGTGCTATAGTTCCTCCTTGGCTGCAAAAAGGTTTATTCACAAAGCATGTGCACAAGACTAACTACCATAATTAAAACATAGAATTTTATCCACATCTAATGCATACTCACATATAAAACATGCAATACTATTATGTCATAATCATATTTCCATCATTATGATTTAGGTCCAAGTTTGCATAATAAGTATGAAAATATATCATAATATGGGAGTATTGTCTAGAAGGTATATCTAAAAGTGTTTGAAAGTATGCATGGAAGTTACAAAAAATAAGTTAATAAAGAAACCCATCAAATGTTATAACATAGGAAACTCTATTGATAAATTTCTTACATAAGGATGGGTACGATGAATCAAAGAGCACAATATGTACACATGAAAAACTCTTGGTGCCTCCTATTGGTTCCATCACTCTCTCAATCTTGGTAGGACCCAGGATTGTAAATACTCCTTTTGATATCATCTTGGAGTTGGACTTGTTCAGAGTCAAACAAGGCATCCCACGGCTAGTTTTCATGAATGCAATCGCTTCAATAATTCATAAGTGCTTGAAGTTTTCTCATGAGGGCTTTGTGCAAGTTGTGCACAACATTGGGTATAAGAAGTTGGTGTCACGTGGGGGTACTCGTTACATCACTTTTGATCTACCCCAGTCGACCTACTTCCCCTAAGGATGAACTTGTTGTATTGCACCTATGTTAAATATAAGAACAAGGGCATAAGACTGAAGGTGACATACCCTGTCTCCCCCTACACCATTTCAATTAAAGGTTCTATGATTGTGCAACAACACTTACCTACCTCCTCCTATCACCAAAAGGGGAAGGGAAAGCTTTCTCACTCCAAAGATCCTTCCTTTTCTTCTATTCTTCCATTTGCTTCTGCCTCTTGTCCTACTGTGGCACCTTCGACCTCTACTCTCATACCTCGCATGGGGAGTCTAATGGTGCCTGCTTGGCAGAAGGCCAAGTGTCAAGCATTTGAACTTCTTGTCTTACCCACAGTGTCGAAGCACGTTGTCTATGGTAAGGGGAAGGGCCCTCATTGAATTGCCCCTATGTCTCGGCCTTTGTGGCCTCGTATTGCTCCTGCCCCTTAGGTAGTGAATGGGAAGAGGCTTGTTGCTGAGGCACCTGTGTTTTCTTCTCCACTTGTCGTTGTTTCTGCTCCTTCAGTTCCTACTCCTACTCCCGTCTAGGAGGCTATCCTTCCACTGACAACAGTTGTGGAGGACACGGCTATGGAAGAATAAGAGCCTCCCATTCCTTCTCAAGCAGGGACTTCTATTTCCTAGAGCCGATGAAACTGGCTTGCACGTGAGCGTAAGCGCCAGAGGCTTTGGCTGCTAAAAAAACTACCTTGTAGAAGGAAGAAGGGGAGCTAGTAGCTCTTGTTTCAACATCTCCTATTATGCCTCCCTCTTATGTTCCTTCTGTTGCATTTCCCTTCACCTCAATTTTGCTTCTGACTACCCCCACGAATGCTAATGAACCTCACCTCAAAAGGTGCAAGTGTTCATCACTCCCTCGGTGGATGCACCTCTTTTGATGTCTCTTCTAGAAATCCCTCCATTTCCTAGTCTGTGGACATGTCGAACAACACGGTGGTGTCCGTTGCTACTCTATCCTCTTCACTTTCTACTTCTTCTGTGGGGATTCTACATCCTTCATTGAAGCATAACTTGGAGGATGACCTCGCTTCCAATGGAGGTTGAAAGAAGGGATCACCTTCTTTAGGAGAGGGTTTTGCTTTGGCTTGCATCGTCCTTGTGAAAAAGGTAGCCTTGATGTCCCCTAAGTCTATCATCGTCCCTTTGGATGAGGTTGATGGTGGATCTCAGGTGCCTCCTTCATCTCCCGCTCAGTTAACACATGGAACTCCCATTAAGTGCATGTTTAACTTGGTAGATGATGTCTCAGCTCTATCAACAATCTTTGTGAGATCAATGATGTTTACCCCATAGAAGTTGAGTGAAGGAGACCTTGAAGGGCATTCTTCGTTAGATCTTGTCATAGGAGAGTAGGAGGATGTGACCCTCACTATCCTGCCCTTGTAGGCTCATCTACCCTCCCTACATAATGATCTAGATTGGGAGAACGATAATCTCCTGGTTGATGAGGACTAGGGAGTACCTCTTCTTTTTCTATAGATTAGATTAGTGTGTGTGTTGTGTTTCCCTGTGCTTGTTTTTATGTGTTCTTGGAGGACTCTTGTCACCCTTGTAGGTGCTTGAATACATGATTGAAATTGTGTCGTAAACTTCCTCTATATGTTTCATCATTCTTCTATATGTTGTAACTTGATTTTTGACAATTAGGGATGATACAAAGTGTTGGGGGCATTTAGGCCTCCCTTCCATGTTGACCCATTTTTTTATTTTTATTTTGTTTTCATGTGCTCTTCTTCACATTCTAATACATTTGGGGATTGATGACAGTTCATATGTATATTATATTATATCTATCTATTTATATATGTGTGTAATTTTGACCTTGAATTATTAGATCCCCATGTCTCTTGATTTCTTCGTCTTTGGTTGTTTTTCATGGTTTATCTTTCTCTCTGTTGGTGTAATAAAGTCTTGTACCTAGTTAATTTAAATTTTAATGATAATATAAATGCACAAAAAATTAATTCAAAATAAAAACACAAAGACACAACAGATACCCTGGGAAAACCCTCCTCTTGAGGGAGAAAAACCTAGCCACAATATAATACTTATATATTGGATCTCAAAAGAAAACTCCTTTACAATGAGGCCAATATGAAGGCCTAATAATATGCACCACAGGCTGATGCAATCACAACAATAGAAGGATGTGAATCTCAGTGATAGTACTCAACCTTTTATCAATGTAACAATCTGCACTTGAATAACTTCTTACTATCTCGCACTTGGTATATATGAATGTATGTAAAAAACTGAATGATCAACAATGAGAGTACCATCAAATATATATACAAACAAGGAGAGAAGATAGGCTTCTTCAAGAGTGATCAAGTCGGCCTTCACCAATTAAGATATGTCTCTTCATAAAAAATCATGCCAATTAGAGGAGTCACATCCAATGGAGTAAGACGTCGGCCTCAATAAAATCACACCTCTTCATTTAATCAATATTAGCCAATGTTTAATTATCATTTAATAAAAGACATGTTCATTCATGAATATTGAACTTAACAATTAAACAGCCAATAGGATACGATTTAATTGTTCACTTGTGCGATTTGATTTGGAAGTTATGACTGATGCTGCTATTATCATCAACACTCCCTCTCAGCTAGGGAAGATACTTCCAGCTGCATAAGACATATCACCTCAATGTGATGTCTACCACAATGGCTACAACCAAATGTGAAAAGAAGATTATCATCTCATCGTGATATTAGATATCGCCTCAACACGATATCAACCATAATGGCTAGAACCATACTATGGTGTGTACAAGTGTTCATCACTTGCATGATGTTGTCACCTCAACATGACTTTCACCATGGCTCTTCGAGAGGGTGAAACACAAGTACAAATATATGTCATGGAGTCACACACATGACATCCACCATGACTCATCTCAAAGGGTGGAAACAACGACTTTCACCTCAAATCTCAAAGAGAAATGCATTAACAAGGGCTTGCACCTCAAATTCCTCCATCTCACAGGAAAATGCATTAACAAGGGATTTCACCTTGAAATTATCTCACAGAGAAGAACTCATTAAACAAGGCTCACTGATACTGAGACTCTTTCTCAGTCAAGGCTAGATTCTCCACCATACCAAGCTTATCTCGAAAGTACACAAACTTTATTATGGAGAGAGGCTTGGTGAGAATGTCTGTCATATGCTCATCAATGTTGATGTACCTCAACTGTACAACCTTCCATAGTACCATATCTATAATGTAGTGGTACTTGATCTCAACGTGCTTGGTTTTGTCATGGAACACAGGATTGACATAAAGCTTCACACAACTCTGATTATCACAATGAATGATAGTAGGCTCCATTGATTGTCCAAACAATCCTACAAGGAGCTTACGAAGCCACACTACTTCCTGAGTTTCCATACAAGTTGCAATATACTTTTCCTCTATTGTACTCAATGCTACAAATGACTGCTTCTTGCTACACTAGGAAATCATAGCAGAACCCAAACTGAAGCAACAACCATAGGTGCTCTTCTGATCTGTGACACACCCTGCCCAATTAGAATCTGTATAGCAATGTAACTCCAAGTCTGCATCTGAAGAATACCTCAACCCATATCCAACTGTGTCGTGCAAGTATCTTAGGATATGTTTAGCTGCAACAAGATGTATCTATCTCAGATCACACATAAACTAGCTAAGTGCACTCACTGCATAGAAAATGTAAGGTCTAGTGTTAACTAGATACATCAAGGACCCAATCAGTTATCTGTATAATGTAGGATCCACCAAGTCTGAACTAGCTACAACCTCCTTCAATTTATGTAGGTTGGACTCCATAGGTGTAGACATGGATTTGCAATCCATCATACCAAATCTCTTAAGTATATCAATGGTGTACTTTCCTTGACTTAGAATCATCTCATCTGGTTTTTGCCAGACTTCTAATCTAAGGAAGTAATGCATGAGCCCAAGGTCCTTCATCTCAAATTTAGAATTCAACTCCTTCTTACACTCGAGAATTAGGTGATCTTCTCCAGTAAGAATCAAATCATCAACGTATAAAACCAAAATTAATGCTTCACCATTGATTACCTTGAAATAGAGTCAGCATCATTCTTCAAGAATCCCAAACTTGACAGGTACCGATCAATCCTTTCGTACCATGCACGGGGAGCCTGCTTAAGACCATACAAGGCCTTCTTCAACTTGCAAACATGTGACTCCTTCCCATGAACCTCAAATTTATCAGGTTGCTCTATATAAACCTCTTCCTCAATCACTCCATTGAGAAAGGTTGTCTTCATGGCCATCTGGTGAATCTCCCATCCTCTAGATGCAACAATAGCAATAATGGTTCTGACAGAAGTATAGCGAGCAACTGGAGCAAATGTTTCTTCATAGTCAACTCCCTCTTTTTGTGAGAACCCTCTAGCCACAAATCTTGTTGTGTACTTCTCAATGCTACCATTAGCCGCATGCTTGATCTTGAAGAGCCATTTAGAAGATACCACAGACTTGCTCTTGGGTCTAGGAACAATGTCCTAAACATCATTCTTAAGAATTGACTGATACTCCTCTGACATAGCATCTCTCCAAACCTGATGACTAGATGCTTCCTCAACACAGGTAGGCTCAAATTCTATAATCTGACTCATTAAGGCAACATAACTGGAGAACTTATGTGGGCTTTTACTTTCTCTGAATGTTCCTCTAGGAGCTGCAAAACTTTCAACCTCTTGCATAGTATGCCTGGCCCATAGAGGTCTCTTTCTCCCAATAACAATGTCAGTAGGCCCATCAGTAGGTTCCAAGGGTTCAACAGGATCAATATCTTCTTTTGGTTCTGAAGTCTCCCTCTGAATCTCAGGAGTATGGTCAACTTCCATATCCTAAGGAGACTCTTCATTATCGATCTCCATATGAATGCCCTTGGATCTCCTGAATGCAACATCTTCCTCGAATGTGACATCCCTACTGATCTCGATCAACTTCTATCCTAGAATGTATATTTTGTAGGCTTTTGATGTCTCACTGTAACCCACAAAAATTCCCTTCTTTCTAGAAGGCTCCAACTTAGTTCTCTTTTCCTTTGGAACATGAACATAGACAGGACATCCAAATATCCTCAAATGACTGACTTCAGGCTTCTTCCCTGTAAAGGCTTCCTCTGGAGTCATATTCTCCAAGATCTTATGAGGACTTCTGTTTTGAACATATACAGCCGTCCTGAAAGCTTCTTCCCATAAGAAGGTTTGCAAATCTTGATCATGGATCATGGACTTCGCTGCTTCAACGATCGTCCTGTTCTTTCTTTCTGCAACACCATTATTTTGAGGATTATAGGGGACACATAACTCCCTCTTAATCCCCAAAGCACAACCCTTGCAAGTACCTTCGTGCTCCTAGTTGAACTTAGGAAGACCCAACACTATCTTCTCCATGATAGGTAAGGCTTGGAAGTGTAGGTGAGCCAATCTTCGATGCCAAAGATCACATAGACTTGAAGAATCATGAACCGAAGCATGTAGAGGACATGTGCATACGCTGTAAAGGCTTTCATGTCTAACTTCAATTACTTGAGCATCCTTGAAGCTAGAGTTCTCCATCCACACTAGAACTTTGCCTTTGGAGAAGGCAACTTGATATCCTTTATCTTCCAAGGCTGAAATAGAAATAAGATTGCACTTGATTCCAGGAACATAAAGACCGTTACTCAACTGAAGTGTGATGCCAGAATCCAGATGAAGTGTAGAGGTTCCAATTACTTTCACCGAGTAGCTAGCATCATCTCCAATGATGACTTGCTCGGAAGACTCCTTCTCCACCAACCTTGATAAGTGCTCCTTAAAGCCAATGATGTGTCGTGAAGCACCACTATCGATCAACCAAGTGTTGGTGTTGGTAGGTACACTGCTTGACAATGCTGAGTAGAACAAATATTCACTTGAATCCTTTTGCAAAGAAGCATCATCAACATCCGCAACGGTGACTTGTTGCTTAGGTCTAGTTGGACAATGCTTAACGAAGTGCCCAAACTTATCACATCTAAAACATTGAATCTTGGACATGTCTCTCTTCTTCTTGAAGGGAGGTGCATCATCATTTCCCTTGTCTCGATTCCTCTTGAAGAATCCTTTCCTTCCATCTTTACCTTTCTTCTTTGAAGCATGGGAGGCAAGAACATGAATGTCTTCATTCTTTGAACTTTGACCAATGCCTCTTGCCAACAACCTTGATTCTTCTTGAATGCAATCAGATCTTAGGTGATCAAACTTAGGCAATTTTGATCTTGCACTGATTCCCTGAATGTAAGATTCCCAAGACAAAGGTAGACCATTGAGAGCGAGCATGGTCAAGTCTTTGTCATCAACCATATGCCCTATTGTCGAGAGTTGATCTCTCAAATCTACAATCCTCATAAAGTATGCAATCATTGATTCACCTTTCACCATCTTCACATGATGTAGTTGTTGCTTCAGTGCAAGTGCTCATCTGGTATTGTTGATTTCGTACATCTCTTCCAATGTTTTGAACATGTCTCTCGCTGTCTTCAACTTAGAGACAATAGGAACAATATGATCCTCGACGGAATCAACCAATATCTTCATTGCTTTAATATCTTTCTTCACCCACTGTAACTTCTCTTCCTCCTCCTCAGGTTCAGGTACGCTGGACTCCACAAACGCACCCAAGTCATTTTCACGCAAGGTAAGCATGACCCTAAATCTCCATGATGTGAAGTTAGATGCTCCCTCGAGTCTATCCTCAATCTTCAACTCGTTCACCACCTTGACTAATGTAGATAAATGAACAAATAGGGTATTGTTGATTAGGGATAAATCTGATCACGATCCTCTCAAACTTGGCTCTGATACCATGTAAATTTTAATGATCAGATAAATGCACATAAAATTAATTCAAAATCAGACACAATAGATACCTTGGGAAAACCCTCCTCTTGAGGGAGAAAAACCCAACCACAATATAATACTTATATATTGGATCTCAAAAGAAAACTCCTTTACAATGAGGCCAATATGAAGGCCTAATAATATGCACCACAGGCTGATGCAATCACAACAATAGAAGGATGTGAATCTCAGTGATAGCACTCAACCTTTTATCAATGTAACAATCTGCACTTGAATAACTTCTTACTATCTCACACTTGGTATATATGAATGTATGTAAAAAACTAAATGATCAACAATGAGAGTACCATCAAATATATATACAAACAAGGAGAGAAGACATGCCTCTTCAAGAGTGATCAAGTCAGCCTTCACCAATTAAGATATGTCTTCATAAAAAATCGCGCCAATTAGAGAAGTCACATCCAATGGAGTAAGAGGTCGGCCTCAATAAAATTGTACCTCTTCATTTAATAAGTATTAGCCAATGTTTAATTATCATTTAATAAAAGACATGGCCATTCATGAATATCAAAATTAACAATTAAATAGCCAATAGGCTACGATTTAATTGTTCACTTGTGTGATCTGATCTGGAAGTTATGACCGATGCTGCTATTATCATCAACAGTTAATTCATTACTAAGGGACTTATTTACATGTTAAGTTTACTTAGGTCTTAGGAAGGAATCTTTCTAGAAGGTGTTAGTTGTCATTAGTTGCTATCTTATCTTTTGACTTGTAACACATGTGAACCTAGGTAGTTGTGATAAGTTGTCTCATGTCATGTGATTAAGACACTTGTCATAATCTTATGAAATCTTGTATCTCACCTTGGCTATATAACCAAGGGGTTTCTACTACATTGTATAACATCAACATTGAATCATAATTGATAAGAATACAATTTATTCTTGTCATATTCATATTCTCTCTCTTGTGCTTTCCATTTGGCCTCAAGATCTTGGCAAGCTATCTCCATAGCCAATTCTAACATGGTAGTAGAGTGGATTGGGTGCCATTGGATAGTATTTTTCTAAAGAGAGATGATAAATCTTGAATAGTTGAATATGCTCTTCTCTTGCATCGTATGATGATCTGGAGAATCAAAAAATCTTGAAAGAAATACCAGATTTGGGGGGTTCCCATTTTTGGCTCTTTATTACAAGTTCAAATTGGAGCTTGTTGGTCCAAATTTGAGCTTACCATTGAGTTTAGAGGGTTCGAGATAGTCGGTTTTTCCTTTTGTTTCATCCAAATCGAATATATGAGGCCAAATCTATGAGGGTTTGAAGCTGAAGAGTGGTTGCCAGATCCAGAAGGTAGCTTCATTTTGGGTCAAATCCAACCCTACCATTGTGTCCATAAGGGCCAAAAACCCTAAGATCGACTGTAAATTCATGAAATTCGGAGCAGTTGTCCGCTAAGGAAAAAAAAAATTCCCAGGCAACTGTACGATCCCCCAGGTCATCATCAATACCAGTCTGGTACAATTTAAAAAATAAAAAAATTATTACGATTAATTTTTTCCTAAAAAAAATTCAAAAAAATTATAGTTTTCGACAAAAATTATTGAAAGGTTTTTATTTTAAAAAATCAAAATATAAAAAGCAAAAAGATATTTTTTGCAGACTGTGAAGAGTTGTACCTTACTACGCAGGGTACCTTGTACCCTCCACAGGCCCTGCCACGGTTACTAACATCCGATCGGTCAAATAATAAAATCCGACAGGCTCAATAAAAACCAACCGGTCGATAATTTCAAGAAATTGAGCGAAAATAAAAACAACGACAACAATATAAAGAAATTTGGCACCCAAAATATTCCAAGAAGATTCCCGAAGAATATTCAAGCATCGACCGGTGAGGGTGACAATTTTTTGCACATCAATTTAAGCCATGGAAACCACAAAATATTTTATCTGACCATAGCATATTCTTTTTTTTACGGTTGGCAGGATGCCAATTTTAATCAAGTGTTTTGTTGACATCATCATTACATCAGAAATGAAATCAACATCCTAAAAAATTTTGTTCCCTTCACGGATGAGCTTTTTGATTTTGTAGGCGAACTTTAGAGGCTCATAACTCAGTCATTTTGACTCCTTTTTTCGAGCAATTTTTTTTAATTAGGCTATTTTTTCACGTTCTTCACAATGGTGCAATCAAATTTTGATTTTGGTGTCTAGATTTTCCATAAATTGTATATTCTCACAGGTGTTGTTGTTTCGTCCTCATTTTGGGAACTTCAAGGGCTCATATCTTGTTCCTACAGTAGCATTTTTGTGTGCATTTTTTTGGAAAGTGCATAATTTTTTGTGTGCTTCTCAGTGGTATGATCAGATTAATCTCATTTTGTACCAAAAATTGTACTTGATTCTATGGCCTATTATGGCATCTGTAAGCACTAAGATCAAGTCTAGCTTGTTGGTTTTGGCATCTAGCAATTGTAAATGCACTAAATATAAAGTGCCACAAATCAGATATTGCTTGGGGGGTTTCATGATTGAGTAATTTGGGGTGGTAATCTTTTTCCTTTGTTGGCTTATGTCTATTGATTGGTCTATTGGTGACTAAATTAGGGAATTTAATATGGGCATAAAAATTCACCCTACTATAATAAGGTTAAATTGATGGAACTTTAAGTCTTGGCGAGATGGAATCCTAACACATTGTAGGTGGCTTAATCTTTTGCCACATATCTATGGACTAGTTCTTGAACCTTCATCAACATGGAAGAGAGTTGTGTGGGACTTCAAAACAAAACATATCTTAGGAGTAATTGGTTGTGGTTGTGATATTAATACATAAATATGGTATTAAGATCCCTCGTGACCTTATGACCAAACTTTGGGAGATGCATGGAGACCTGAATGAACCTCCATTCCTAGAGGATCTTGTTGCAGATTGTCTTGTTCCACTTGTAGAGCTTTGACCTATTGATGATAAAAAAACTAAAACACTTGTTGATTGGGAAAGTTATGGTGATCTTGATGACACAAAGCCTTCTCCTTCTGCTCCTACAAAGACATCTATTGAGACTTCAGTTTGTATGGCTCCTAATCCAAATTTAGAGGGTTCATCTTCTTCATCTATGAGTCAACATCTTGAGGCTGAGGGCTCTTGTAATACAACATTGGAAAAATCATCTACTGTTGCAATTGATGATGCTTGTGTTGCCACAGATATGGCTTCTTGTGATTCAATGCAGTAAAATATTCATTGTCTTTCAGATTTGGCTACTTGTGATGACTTCTTGATAGGTATTTCAAACTTGTTTGTGGATTCTCATATTGCAGATTTGGGGGACATCATAGATGACATTCATCTTCTCTTTGATGGAGAAGATCCTTCTTTAGTTGTTATGAGGGAACCCTTTGACCCTCTTGTTCATTCTCTACATGATCATTATTTGTAGTTTGGTGTAAGTGTGGATACTTTTGGACAACATTTGGAGGAGGCTTCTTTGTCTTTAGAAAGGATATCTTTGTCTTTGGAGTGTGTTATACATTCATCTCTATTAGATTTTGGATTGTCTTCTTCAGCAGTGTGGCCTAGAACACCTGTTTGGAGTGTGTTAGCATTCGACATAGACATGGAGACACTTGAGCATGCTTCAGAGATATCATACATCATCCATCTTCTTGACATCCTACATACATCCATGGTTTTGTTTCTTCCTAAGGGGAGGAACGTTGTTCGATGAGATTGGATCATCTTCAACATTCAATGTTGAGCTTCTACCATCATTGCAGGAGACTCAACATTGAGGGGGGCTACATTGTCTCTCTTCTTCTTCTCTCTCATGGGGGGTCGTTTTCCTCACATGGGGTTTTGGCTTTCTCATTCTTCATTGAGAGCATTTTTTATTGTATTTTATATCTTTTTTGGGGAGGAGTTTTGTCCCACTGTGTTTTCTCCTTTTCTCTGGTTGTGAGAGATTTCTTTTGCATATGTACATGGGTACCTAACATGGCCTTGTAGCTAGGACCCATCCTTGCATCTTTGTGTCATTTGCATAATAATCTACTACTCCCTAAGTTGCACTTAACGGGGGGTGTTGGTGTAAATAAAGTCTTGTACCTAGTTCATTCATTACTAGGGAACTTATTTACATGTTAAGTTTACTTAGGTCCTAGGAAGGAATCTTTCTAGAAAGTGTTAGTTGACATTAGTTGTTATCTTATCTTTTGACTTGTAACACATGTGAACCTAGGTAGTTGTGATAAGTTGTCTCATGCCATATGATTAAGACACTTGTCATAATCTTATGACATCTTGTATCACCTTGGCTATATTTAACCAAGGGGTTTCTACTACATTGTATAACATCAACATTGAATCATAATTGATAAGAATAAAGTTTATTCTTGTCATATTCATATTCTCTCTCTTGTGCTTTCCATTTGGCCTCAAAATCTTGGCAGGCTATCTCCATAGCCGATTCTAACACCCTCTTCTTTGCTTGCTTCTTGATGTTGTGGTGATTATGTGTTGTCCCTCATGTGTGCGACAACATCTCCACGTCTACATCTTGTCATGTATTGTGGGCCATGACATATCTACATCTCTTCTTCCTTTCCTTAGGATGCCACATGCTCCTTTATCCGCACGCGCCATCCTAAGGGGGGATACTAGTTCTTTGATTTTCAATAAGGTGCATTTGGTGGCCAACGAATCCCTTACTGAAAATTCTACATTTTTCAAAAATCACATCCTTCAACAAGGACCCCCTTGATGAAATTTTTCCTTCGAAAATGAATTCATAGCAAAAAGAATAAAAAAAGCTTTCCTTCAAGAAGGCCCACTGATACATTTTGACTCAAAATCTGACAAAAGTTCGTTAGAATTTCGACGAACTTTCATCGGAATTATTTCATCGATTTTTCGACGAACTTTGAAACGTCAAAATTCTTACCCAGCATTGTCGGTTGGGTCAGAATTTTGACGTTTCAAAGTTCGTCAATTTCGACGTTTCAAAGTTCGTCGGAAAATCGATGAAATAATTCTGACGAAATTTCGTCGAAATTCCGATGAACTTTTGTCGGATTTTGAGTCAAATTTTATCAGTGGCCATTCTTTTTATTGGATTCCTTGAAGAAAGAGATATTTCAAAAGGATTCCTAGATGACAGGATCATTTGTGAATTTTTTTTATTATTTTCAAACAAAGCATCTCTCTACATGGATCCCTTGCTATCTTGAAGGGTTCCTGAGGGACCCCTTTGAAAACTCTTCCTTCAATTATTTGTTCTGAGATATGATTGTCTATCTGTGTGACTTTTGCTTGCCTAACATGTTTTGTATGTGGATTAACATGTTCCTTTGAAGGACCGAGCACCTATGGTGCCTCCTTTGTAGGACCAAGCACCTATGAAGTGATTTCATTCTGCGAGACTGAGCGTCTGTAAATCCTTTCTTCACCTTGTGCAGGATTGAGCACCCATGGAGCCAATTTTGTAGGACTAAGCACCTGCAAAGCTTTTGTTCACCTTCCACAGGACCAAGTACCTATGGAGCCATATCTCTCTCCTGCACCTCTAGGTACGTTAGATTGTGGTATGCTTCCTCAATGGTTCAAGTATATGATCTTCAACTTTTTCTCTACTTTACCTTGCATTCACTGACACATATGCTCGCTAAAGTGGGGGAAAAATGTAATGGATCGAATTTTCACCACTAGGAAAATTCCCCATTTTCGTACCTCTCACATTAGACAAATGAAATCCGATGATGCAATTTCCACATCCGCCACCTTTCTCAATCCATCCGGTAGCCCATATTTATGTTCAGGGACACATGTGGGTCGCGTGGATGTCCACACATCACACTACCATCCTGATAGGATTCCTACCTCTAGAATCCATAGAGGCATTACGCTTATTCATTGGATGTGAACCATAATGCTTCATGCTCCCTCGATTGATGGAAAATGGCTCTTTTTCCTCCTTTCCATTCAAATTTCCTAACTCTTCATTATATCCAACTCCTTCACAACTTTTTCACCATTCTTGCACTCTTAACTGAATTCTTGATGCTCTCTTAATCGGCTACACACTTTCAAGCTCCATCACCACTTCATTGTAGCTGCAAGCTCTGTTGATTTCTTGGCTCCTACACCCTGTTCGTTGTGACAACATTTTTATTGGAGAACTTGCAAGCTCACTCCTTCCTCTACTTTCCTTGAGAGTACGTAGCTGTGAAGGTGATATCCTCCATTTCCCATTACTTTTGTATCATCGTATTTACATAGTAGCATATTGTTGTTTGTTTTATTGCTTGGAACTTCCATTTCTATACATTTCTTTATCATTCTTCTACAATCGTTGATATCTGGTTGTCCATGGAGGTGGAGACATTGAAGCGGGGGACTGACTGAGGCAGTCCTCTAAAAATAGACCCAACATTTTCCTTGGTATTATGTGTGTAGGTGATTTTCGGTTGGAGTTGTTCGAAGAATCAAGTTGCATGGAGTTTGGTATTGATTTCTCACTTCCCTTGTTAATTTGAGCATAGTTTAGTTAAATTATTCATCTTGTTTTACTTCATTTTTGTACTTTTTCTATATTCTATCATAACATAAAACTTTACCAGTCAGATTATCAGTTGCTTTTCTAGTGTTTTGGTCTATTTCTTTGACTATGACTATATAGACGTCAGCGCACCATTGAGACACTAACACGTTGTGATAGAGTTCATATCCTGTACTACCATCCTCAAGCAGTGGGTTTCTTGGCAGCAAATTGAACTCTGGAAATCAACTTGTTTGACCCTTTGAAATAGTCAAGTTAGCGGAAGGAAAGTAGCAACTAGATTGCTCTTCCTTTTCAACCTTAGCATCTTAACCTTTCTGAATCACTTAGCAAACTTGAGGTAGATTAGGGCAGCCTATTGCTTAGGACTCTCCCGTGATCTGGAGTCCCGGAGCAGATGGTCCCCCTTCTCTACATTCCCATCCATTTTTCTTATTGTAGAGCTTGTATCTACATAGATGACAATTCTAGAATAACATCAACAAGTGAATTACTCATAATTTGATTGATAGGTGTGAAATAAATTGATGTTTGGGAATGGAGAGGTCATATTCACAAAGACACATGGGTAAACCCACAAAAGTGGTTTACAATTCGAGTGAGGAAGGAAAAGTTGCAAAAAACAACCCCATAAAAAAAAAATTGGTTTTTGGGGTTCGAATAGACCCTTTGGTTCGAGTGAACCAAAAAATGGTTCAAATGAACCCTAGTTCAAGCGAACCAATTAAATGCAAGGTCCCACCATTCTCGCCAAAAAACACAAAGAAAACTTTTTTTGAACGGGGGTTTGTTCGAACCCCCCTAGTTTGCCTAAACCCCCCTTTTCCCACCTTCTCACCCTTTGGCACCAAAAAAGTCCAAAATTTTGCGTTTCAAAGCTTGGGTTGAGGATGAAAATGGAGGAGACTTCCCAGACCCGACTGGATGATGGTAGTCCTCGAAACGAGCTATCCAACAAATATAATTTTAATATGTTTTGGTTTTATTATGTATTTTTTTTTTAGTTTTATTAAACATAGGTTTTTCACCGAAAATCAAGCTCTTTGTTCTACACATGGGGAAAAATAGTAGATTATCAAAAAACAATTTTGAAAAATATGAGTGGACCAAATATTGAAGTCCTTGATCCAACAAAAAAAATGAATTTCGATATATACAAAAAAAGTTATGCGTTATACGGTCCGCCTATCACGTATGAATTGTAATTGGTTTGACTTTGAAACTTGATTAAGGAAAAAATATTCAATAAAACACTATCTAACAAATTGGAAGTACTAGATATCATAGTTACAAATCTAAATTCGAAAAAATTAGAATTTTATCGTTCATGGAAAATAAGTTATGTGTTATACGGTGTGTCACTCCTTAAAATGATGTTTACTGAAAAAAAACCTAGTTTTCAAAGGAGATGGAAAAAGAAGTCCAATCTGATTCTAATTTTTTTGGAAAAAATATATTTAGAATCTACAAACAAAATTTGACAAATCACTAGTTTGAATCATCTTCAAATTCTTCATGGTTTAGCCGCTATAGGTGCCCGAAAGTGAAGATTTAGTTAGAAAAAATTATTTTAGTGTCCAGTTTGGCCAAAAATTGTAAACCAGTATTGTGGTATCACCCACACCTTTGATTCATCTATTAAAGAAATTTGCATTCCATTATTTAACTTGTTGTAAACTTTATTAGTAGCCTTAATGGTCCTACCAAATAATATATATACATCTCTAACATGAATAATTGTATAATGAAGATTTATATTTATGTTGAAGAAAGTGACACATGTTTCAATGTGTCCACTATCTATAATGTTGAAGTTGAAGACTTGACCACATCCTTTTTTTGTGTTGTACTGGTGGAATTATATATTCATAGTTACACGACCTTTGATTTTCCACCTTGTTTCAAATGGGTTCAACCTTTTTATAGGAGCAACAATAGAAAACACTTCCTTCCTATATTGAGATGCATTTATGTGAAACAATATTCTTTTAGAAGTTGATCTTGTGGGTGTGTCAATTTAATTTGAATTTACATATAGATCGCATGAAATTGTAGCATATTGTTGTGCATGTTCCTCTTGTTTTGTGAAGAGGAAGAAAATCTTGCAAATGAATTCAAATTGTTGGAAATATATTATAGAAGCTAGAAAGATACTATTACCTTTTCGGAAAAATGTTGTTATTTACTCACCTTGAGTTATAGATATGGGAAAAATGTATCATGTGATTTGTATTCTAGACCCCTTTGAATTATCATGTGATTTGTATAGACTATATTGGAGAGAACTATATTATATCAAGTTTTTGTCTTAGGCCCATGCCCAAAGTTTGAAGTAGCTAATACTTGGAGATGAATATATATGTTTAGGTTTGCATCATTGATGAACTTGATTGTATTTGTAGTCAATAACATGAATATATAGCTTGAAGGAGTTTGAATATTCCTATAAAATTAAATTAGATGACAAGTATCATGCGATTAAGAATATTAATTATATATTGAGGTGAAGATTGCTCCTATTGAGGTGGAGCCCTCTTCTATTGAGGTGGAGTTGGATTTTGTAGTAGTGGTGGGAAGTTCTTTTCTCTTCTATTGGTTCCTATTGAGGTGGAGCTTGTGTGCATAGGAGGGAGGTGAAATTGGTAGTAATGGTTCACTTATTCCTCTCTTATAGAGGGGAGCCCTATCCTATTGAGGTGGTATATGGGTTGGTGTATCAAGTTGGATGGTGTAGTATGAAGAAAGTTGCTCCTCAAATCTCAGTGGTTTTCTCTAACTCCTCTTATTCGGTGAGAAGTCTGGATGGATCAATGTTACTAATATTGAGCATATGGTATGTTGCAATTTGGCTATTGCAAGCTGATTGTTGCCTGGCTGATTCAGGGGATCTTTAAATTTTGTTTGGGTTTTTGGTCCTTGTAAAAACTTGATTGTTGAGGGTTTAAGGGTCCCTTCAAAACCTCTTCTTTGCAGCATGGGTTGTCTTGTGCATCTCCATGGTTGTTGATGTTGTTGGGCTATTGATGGTTTGTGTTTTTATCTATTTGTAGCTTTCCTTTGATAGGGTTTCAAGTCCCTCCAAAACCTATCTGTAATGGGTTTTGTCCCATCAAAATATACTTTTCCCCTAATAAAAAACAATATAAATTATATATCATTGTTTTATTTGAATAACAAAGCATGAATGTTGAAATGGACTTGGAACTAAATTACAACATTTAGAGTGGATGTCACACACTCACCCACCTTCCTAGCTTGATTTGGTTTAATGACCATTCATACTCTATATATAGGTTACCCCCTTTTCCATGGATCAGACAAATCCCAAGAATAACCCACTTAACATCTCATAATCAAAATGACTTTACTACCAAAGTGATTCTAGCAACTTCTTACTTTACACTACATACGTCTAGTATAGACATCCTACATATAGCGATGACAACTACGTATATAATAAATACATTGCATTCATACAAACTCCCATACATAGGGTACATACAAATATAACTAATAAGATAGGTTCTACAACATAATGCACAACCAAGAAACATGCAATCATGTACAAATATCACAACATATTCAAAAGCATTATTTTCCAACATAGTAACAAAACTATTTAACCTTTCCAACATAAATGACAAAGGTATAGAAACTAGCATGCTTATATAATTCTCCAATTGATTTAACTCCCTTCCTAGCTCTATTCCTCAAGCTCGCTTGATACTTCCTTCAAGATCAACTTAATTTCCATCTTCTAACTTCTCACTAATTCTCTCAACAATTTCTATGCAAAATAACAATACAACTCTCAAACTCTCAAGCTCTCAACTCACTAACTTAAAAATCACAATAGAATAACAATAAGACAATCTAATTGATAAGTGTAGCAATTGGTAGAATGAGCACCTCTATTTATACTAAATTGTGAGCAACCGAAGGCTACAAATAAGTTAATATTTTTGCCACCTTTCTATCCTCATGCAATGAATCATCAAACTAACTTACAGGTTTGCAACAAATAATAGTTCTCTCCATATTAATGGTTGAGTCGACTTGTTATAAGGGACAACAAGACTCTTCTATCGACTCAAATGAACAACAATCTCAAAAACAAGTTTCCTAAATCGAATTCCTTCACATATTGCTACCAAGTTTACTCTTGATTGAGTCTCAAGGCTATTATCAGACTTATGCGTAGTTTGCATACTTATTTTGCATTCCATATACTTCTAGATTGGTGCCACATTCATAAGCTGGTGCCCCATAAAATAGCGAAGGTTTAACCATTTCCTAAATTCTTTAAACTGTGTTTATCTCTCCTTGCAACATTTTTACACGGTAGTTACAAATCCATACATGCTTCTAAACTTTGGTTGACTTGGTCTTTTATTGCTTTATGTGATGACTTATATGTTTCCAAAGGCTGCACCATGTATATCATATGTGCCTTATTCATTCAAGCACTTCACTTAAGAATAGCGTTATATATATATATATATATATACATATGTCATCTTAGTCTGATCGGTATTCCCATGCATATGGGTAATCTTTCCATGAGCATGCGTAGGTACGTCTACCTATGTATACTCATGTATGTATTCACTCACATGTACATGAGTCTACCATAGACACGTACATATATGCATATACATACATTTTATGCATATATCTCATCAACATAACAATAAACACACAAGGAAGGACTTTCACATGACATCAAGACTTAATCACATTCCTCAACCATAACATTCACATCCAAACCAAATATCACTTTCCTTTTCCCAAAACTGACTTGACTCGATATAGACCAACTAGGGTGTGAGTGTGTGAATGCTCAATTAGGTTCATTAAGGGTTACTAGACCAAGTTCTTCTCCTTAGTGTTGCTTCCCCTCTCTTTTCGAGATTTGAACTTGCTCCTGCACTCAACTTAGCACATCATAATAGTATTTAGCCAATCACAATATAATCATATGCATCATACATTTCATAGTTAGAATCATTATAAAATATCAAATTGCATCAATCATTCATTCATCATATTTCTATTCAAGATTCATTAAACACGTTCATATAAAGATTTATAAAACACATTGATATAAAGATTCATAAACTCATTCATGTATTTAAGCAGTTTAACCAAAAAAGGTAATAGTAAATAGGTAATATCACTTGGGGTGTAACAAGATGAAGAAAAACTTTCTCAATTGCTTGCAAAAAATTTGGTTGATGCGCCTGATTGGAAAGTTGCTAGGGTGTTTGTTAAATCAAATAGCATGACCAAAATGTAGTGCAACCAAAAATTCATCTTGTGAATATCCTCCTCTTGGAATTTGGTTTGATGGTAGGTTGATTTGAATCTCGTCTATCAATTCATCAATCCTAAGGATCGAGTACCAATTTTTTGCAGTCTTATTATTTAATGCTTTATATTTGATGCACATTGTGCCATCTTTCTTCTTTACTAGAACTTCAAATAAAGTGAAAGAACTTGAACTAGGTTTTATGTGCCATTTTTCTAGAAGTTTCTTTTCTTTTATATCCTCCTTATGCCTCTTGGGATGCTGATAGGGAGTAGTAATCATGGGATTAGCACCCTCCTCTAGATTAATGAAATACTTAAAACCTTTTTTTGGTGGTCTCCTACATGAATGTTGTTGAATAATTTAATGTGATTGGTCAAAATATTATGTGCATCTACATGCTATGCTTTCTTATCTTTAGAGTATTTTTTCACAGTCACCAAGAACTAAGTTTCCCGCACTATTTTTTCATTAAAAAATATTCTCTCCATTCTTTGTACAAATATACTTCTTGTCACTGTATTCATCATTCCTCAAAGTATCA
>VDFB02355407.1:0-89203 GCA_007258455.2 Sequoia sempervirens | reverse complement strand
AAGGCTTGTAACAAGTGAAGAAATCAAGGTGGGAATGGTAAAATATCCCTTGAAAGGGAAAGAGATCAAGGAGCAGCCAAGCACTGCTAAAAAAAAGGAGAATGAATCAAGAAATGCAAAGGTTAAGGGGGAAGCAAGTTTGATGCTAGATAAGAAGAAGATAGATGAAGGAATCCAAGACAAAAGGGCTAGACAAAGAGAGAAAGATATTTGAGAGTGAAAACAAGAACATGGAGAGAATAATAAGAGAGAAGAGTTGTCCATTGAGAGGACAAGAGGACAAAGAATTAGAAAATATAGAGATAAGCATTGTGAGCCAAAGTGATTGGAAAAAGAATGAGAAATATGTTGTGGAAAATAAAATTGGAGGTAAGATATTGAGAGAAGATGATGATGGATAGTTGGAAAGAGTTAGGACAGGGTTCCTAGAGGAAGAAAATCAGATACAAGTCAAGATGTTAGAGAGCACAACATGCCAAAAAGAATGGCCAAAGATAGTGAAATAATATGAGCGTGTGGTCACCATGAAAGGTGAAGATGGAAAGGCAAAGAGTTTGCAAAGAGTCCCAAAGATGAAAGGGGCTGATAGTGATGAGTTGATAGAAGCTGAGAAGGAAAAGTTGATAAAATCTCCAAACAAGATGGAGAAGAGAGTAAGAGATGAGAGTAGGAAACTGAATAGTCCTTGGGTGACAAAATTGATGATGTGGTAGGTGTGAACTGTAGTAATAGTAGTAGTAAACATGAAGGACCTGAGAAAGGTTGTGAAAAGGAGAACTGAGAGACAAAGGATGAAGGGATTCTTGTATTGCTTCCTTATTTTGATGATTTTAAAGATAAGGACTAAGCCAAGTATTAAGATGAAAGGGGAAGGTCAAAATGAAGTTTGTTTTGCAATTTTCAAAGAGGAAGGACATAGTAAGAGTGGGTAGATGGAGCTAAAGAAAACAAATCAGAGTATAGTGATGTTGGTCCAAGATGACAAAGAAAGAAGAGAAGAGTTGGTGAGCAGAAACAAGTGCAAGCCTAAAGTCAAGATGAAGACATTGCAAGCACGAGATGGAGCATCAACGGATGAGGATCATGAAGATGTTGTTGATGCAAGACATGAAGACTTCCAAGGGACTTGGAAGATATCTTAAGGCAGGGTGTATGGTGCAGGAGCACCTAAAGCATGTATTTGCAAGAATTCATCATTTGAAAGTTGGGACTAGGAATTAGGGGTAATTTGAGTTATTTTATGTTAAATAAGGTATTTTAAGACCATCATTGATGTAATTGGGGGTTTTAGTTTTAGTTTGGTTCAAAAATGTAAAAGGTTGCACAATGATGCAATTGTTGTCAACAAAATGCAAAATTGAAGAATGGGAAGGGTCTAGGTAGTTGTATGGTAATTTATAGGCATTTTATGGGTAGTTTTGGATTGTAATATATATAAATGGCCTCTTAAAGGCTCAAGGAAGGTTGTTGAAGAAATTTTGGAAGAAGAATTCAATCAAATAATACAGATTTCAATCAATTTTCTAAGTTTTTATTCATTTTCTGCCTGTGTACGGTTCCATACAACAGGGTTTGGATTCTTAATGGTTTGAACATGTTTTAATAAGATGTTGGCCTCATCACAAATCCATTCTTGAGGATTTTTATTGTGCTTTGAGAAATTTAGAGGTTGATATTTGAAAACTAGTCTAAAATAGGGGTAGAAGGGTTTGAAGTTCAACATGTATTGAAAAGGCCATTCCTCCTGTATAGCCTGTAACTCAGAGGAATGGGCATGTGTAGATTAGTGTAGATGTAGGAATGAGTTCTTTGTGGTGAAGGGAGAGATTAATGAGGATTGGTAATGCTGCCCTGTTGGAAAACTGAGTTTTAGGCCTTTGAATCAAGGCTAGAGTGAGTGAAAAGTGTAAAAGGAATGAGATCTGGGTAGTATTCCCTAAAAATAGTGTTAGCATGTGTATATAGAGGTGTATAGAAGATATAAGAGGTTGGAAGTGGTCAAAAGTGTAAGAGAGGTTGAAACCCTAGTTGGAAAAAGGGTGAAAAAGAGTGAAAGTGAGTTGATTTACAAAGGAAGTGTCTGTCAAACAAGAGGGTAGCATAATGTAATGTTGTTTTGAGCATGTGCAGGTAAAATTAAGAAGGATTGAAGAGGTTTCAAGTTTGTGAGTGGTCAGGGTATAGGTTTTTCAATAAGCCCTAGTTGTAAGTGGGAAAAGTGAGGGTTTTGGAATTAAGGGTCTTAATGGGCAAGTGAGGACTTGTAACTTGATTATTCTATCGTTTTGAAAGCTGAATAAAGACTGTTTGGTAGTTTCAAGTCTTAATGGTGAGTTTTAAAAAGGGTCCCTTTGGAAAAGAGGCCTAATTAAGGCCTATTTCAGTGTTGAAAGCCAGATTTGGCCTAGTTGTTTCAAAGGAGTGGGAATTGAATTTTGAGTATGTGTAGTAACTCATTAAAGGGTGTCTAGATCAGTTCTTGGTTTGTGAAGACATTTGAGAAGTTTTTTAGAGAAGTTGAAAAAGTGAGCCTATTGTCGTACAAGATCCACAAGGTGAAAAGTGGAAAAACAAGCAAATAGTTGATGTGAGAGAAAAGAGAGGATTGAGACCTTTTAAATAGTGAAGATAAGTAGTCTGACTGCCCTGCATTGCATCATTCTCAGTTGGAGTTGTTCAAAGAATCAAGTTGCAAGAAGTTTGGTTTTGCTTTCTCATTTCCTTTATTGATTTGAGCATAGTCTAGTTAAAGTATTCTTCTTTTTGTACTTCATTTCTATACTTTTTCTATATTCTTTCATAGCATAAAAAATTACCATTCAGGTTGTTAGTAGCTTTTCTAGTGTTTTATTTTTTTCTTAAACTCTTTGTTTGTACGAATGTCAACACACCACTAAGACGCCAACACGTCAAATTGGAGTATGTATCCTACACTATTGTCCTCAGGTAGTGGGTTGTCTGGGAAATAGATTGAACTTTGGAAATCAACTCATTTGACCCTCTAAAATATTTGGGTTAGCAAAAGGATAGTAGCAACCAGATTGCTCTTCCTTTTCAACCTTAACATCTTAACCTTTCTAAATCACTTAGCAAAATTGAGGTAGATCAGGGCAGCCTGTTGCTTAGGACTCTCTTGTGACCTGGAGTCCTGGAGTAGCTGCCCCCCTCTACATTTTAGTGAACCTGACGTGAACTACCTCTATTTTGCATCTAGGTATCGAAGAACCTTCTCTCGTATCCTAGGTGCATTGTAGGTTTTTGTGTTGCAGGGCACATAGCCTTGCAACCCAACCTATGACCCCTAACAACGTAGTTAGAAGGGCTCCTAGATATTGGGAGGCGAAGTTTAGATAGGTCACTGTTTGATTGTTGAACCTTTGGAGTATTTTGAGGAAGTCTTATTGAAGTGCATAAACATGGTCTCTTTTATGCATCTACCTATCGCCTAGCCTGTGAATGAATCACCAACTATAAATTTCACATTGTAGGACCTACCTATGAACAAAGGGCCTTCTCCTTTGTACATTCTTGCTCACATCAATAGGAACATCGAAACCAGTGTTCTGGCTGATTCCAAGTGCTGTGTGAATGTTGTAGAGTCTAAACTAATGTATTGTAAACTTGGTAGAGCCTACACAATTCAGAGGTTTTTCTGAGTGAATAGTCCACTCAACATTGCAAAGACTACATTAAAATGTCAACCCAAGCTTTGTAAACTTGTGATAGTGTTGCACTGTATGTGATTTCAGAGACTCAAAACTACCTAATTTATCCTATCCAAGATGTTCTACTTGCTAAAAACTCAGAATTGCAAAATAGTAAAAGGAAAAAACTAGCGCTAATGGCTACAAGTACCTACAGCTTAACATGTAATTGAATTGTTGCTAATAAGATATTATTGTATCAACTCAAAACTGATCAAAACTAATCAACTAATTTTACCTCTGGAGTACTATTGGTTAACCGTTACATGCATATTCATGAACATTCATTACCAATCAGAAAAGTATGAGATTCTAGTTTAACTCACATGTAGTTCATGAAATAATGATAAACAAAAAGCAACTATTAGTCAAAAGTAAAAAACTAGAAAAGTAAAGTGAAGAACAATTACTTTGAGTGGCCTGCTCAAGTGGTTGTTCTCACTTAACTGGAACCAAATATAACTAACATACTCTACACATTCATGTGAAATTGACTTCATTCATTGCATATCATGAAAGATTACATAAAATCTTCTTCACAGATTGTATTCAATGAAAATCATTCTGAATATCCATCATGTCTTGAAACTGGAAAATAACTGATAATGAAAGATTGAAAAACCAACTAACTTATCTAAAGGCTCAATCATTGACTATATACAAACTCGGGGGAGTCTTATTTTAAGCAACAACTAACTGAAATCATTAACTTCCACTCTTAGATAGCATATAGTTAAGATTGAATTGTTCAAACCATAATTGAAAAGAAAGAAGAATCCTAATAGAACTAAAACCCTTAAAACAAGATTGCATGTAAAACACATAATCATTTGTCAAAATCCTATCAATAAAATATTTTTTCTTTTCCAACACTTATTAACATGTTATAATGGTGTATGTTCAATCTCCATCAGGTGTCTTAATCAGTAGTTATTGCATTAAGCTTAATCTGGAACTCCCTTGTTTTGCTACCCTAGTCTTCCTTTTGCTACGGGTTACAACTTCCAATTGCTACATGCTATAGTTCCTCCTTGGCTGCAAAAAGGTTAATTCACAAAGAATGTGCACAAGACTAAGTACCATAATTAAAACATAGAATTTCATCCACATTTCATGCATACTCACATATAAACCATGCAATACTATTATGTCATAATCATATTTCCATCATTATGATTTAGGTCCAAGTTTGCATAATAAGTATGAAAAGATATCATAATATAGGAGTATTTTCTGGAAGGTATATCTAAAAGTGTTTGAAAGTATGCATGGAAGTTACAAAAAATAGGTTAATAAAGAAACCCATCAAATGTTATAACATAGGAAACTCTATTGATAAATTTCTTACATAAGGATGGGTACGATGAATCAAAGAGCACAATATGTACACATGAAAAAATCTTGGTGCCTCCAATTGGTTCCATCACTCTCTCAATCTTGGTAGGACCCAGGATTGTAAATACTCCTTTTGATATCATCTTGGAGTTGGACTTGTTCAGAGTCAAACAAGGCATCCCACGACTAGTTTTCATGAATGCAATCGCTTCAATAATTCATAAGTGCTTGAAGTTTTCTCATGAGGGCTTTGTGCAAGTTGTGCACAACATTGGGTATAAGACGTTGGTGTCATATGGGGGTACTCGTTAGATCACTTTTGATCTACCCCAGTCGACCTGCTTCCCCTAAGGATGAACTTGTTGTATTGCACCTATGTTAAATATAAGAACAAGGGCATAACACTGAAGGTGACATACCCTGTCTCCCCCTACGCCATTTCAATTAAAGGTTCTATGATCGTGCAACAACACTTACCTACCTCCTCCTCTCACCAAAAGGGGAAGGGAAAGCTTTCTCACTCCAAAGATCCTTCCTTTTCTTCTATTCTTCCATTTTCTTTTGCCTCTTGTCCTACTGTGGTACCTTCGACCTCTGCTCTCATACCTCGCATGGGGAGTCTAATGGTGCCTGCTTGGTAGAAGGCCAAGTGTCAAGCATTTAAACTTCTCGTCTTACCCACAGTGTCGAGGCATGTTGTCTATGGTAAGGGGAAGGGCCCTCATTGAATTTCCCCTATGTCTCGGCCTTTGTGGCCTCATATTGCTCCTATCCCTTAGGTAGTGAATGGGAAGAGGCTTGTTACTAAGGAACCTATGTTTTCTTTTCCACTTGTCATTGTTTCTGCTCCTGCAGTTCCTACTCCTGCTCCCATCTAGGAGGCTATCCTTCCACTGACAATAGTTATGGAGGACACAACTATGGAAGAATAAGAGCCTCCCATTCCTTCTCAAGTAGGGACTTCTATTTCCTAGAGCCGATGAAACTGGCTTGCACGTGAGCGTAAGCGCCAGAGGCTCTGGCTGCTAAACAAACTACCTTGTAGAAGGAAGAATGGGAGCTAGTAGCTCTTGTTTCAACATCTCCTATTATGCCTCCCTCTTCTGTTCCTTCTGTTGCATTTCCATTCACCTCAATTTTGCTTCTGACTACCCCCACGAATGCTAATGAACCTCACCCCAAAAGGTGCAAGTGTTCATCGCTCCCTCGGTGGATGCACCTCTTTTGATGTCTCTTCTAGACATCCCTCCATTTTCCTAGTCCGTGGACATGTCGAACACCACGGTTGTGTCTGTTGCTACTCTACCCTCTTCACTTTCTACTTCTTTTGTGGGGATTCTACATCCTTCATTGAAGCATAAGTTGGAGGATAAGCTTGCTTCCAATGGAGGTTGAAAGAAGGGATCACCTTCTTTAGGAGAGGGTTTTTCTTTGGCTTGCATCGTCCTTGTGACAAAGGTAGCCTTGACGTTCCCTAAGTCTATCATTGTCCCTTTGGATGAGGTCAATGGTGGATCTCAGGTGCCTCCTTCATCTCCCGCTCAATTAACACATGGAACTCCCATTAAGTGCATGTTTAACTCAGTAGATGATGTCTCAGCTCTATCAACGATCTTTGTGAGATCAATGACTTTTACCCCATAGAAGTTGAGTGAAGGAGACCTTGAAGGGCCTTCTTCCTTAGCTCTTGTCATAAGAGAGTAGGAGGATGTGACCATCACTATCTCGCCCTTGTAGGCTCATCTTCCCTCCCTGCATAATGATCTAGATTGGGAGAACGACAATCTCCTGGTTGATGAGGACTAGGGAGTACCTCTTCTTTTTCTATAGATTAGATTAGTGTGTGTGTTGTGTTCCCCTGTGCTTGTTTTTATGTGTTCTTTGAGGACTCTTGTCACCCTTGTAGGTGCTTGAATACATGATTGAAATTGTGTCGTAAACTTCCTCTATATGTTTCATCATTCTTCTATATGTTGTAACTTGATTTTTGACAATTAGGGATGATGCAAAGTGTTGGGGGCATTTAGGCCTCCCTTCCATGTTGACCCATTTTTATTTTTATTTTGTTTTCATGTGCTCTTCTTCACATTCTGATACATTTGGGGATTGATGACAGTTCATATGTATATTATATTATATCTATCTATTTATATATGTGGATAATTTTGACCTCGAATTATTAGATCCCCATGTCTCTTGATTTCTTCGTCTTTGCTTGTTTTTCATGGTTTATCTTTCTCTCTGTTGGTGTAATAAAGTATTGTACCTAGTTAATGTAAATTTTAATGATAAGATAAATGCACAAAAAATTAATTCAAAATCAGACACAAAGACACAACAGATACCCTGGGAAAACCCTCCTCTTGAGGGAGAAAAACCCAGCCACAATATAATACTTATATATTGGATCTCAAAAGAAAACTCCTTTACAATGAGGCCAATATGAAGGCCTAATAATATGCACCATAGGCTGATGCAATCACAACAATAGAAGGGTGTGAATCTCAGTGATAGTACTCAGCCTTTTATCAATGTAACAATCTGCACTTGAATAACTTCTTACTATCTCACACTTGGTATATATGAATGTATGTAAAAAATTGAATGATCAACAATGAGAGTACCATCAAATATATATACAAACAAGGAGAGAAGACAGGCCTCTTCAAGAGTGATCAAGTCGGCCTTCACCAATTAAGATATGTCTCTTCATAAAAAATCGCGCCAATTAGAGGAGTCGCATCCAATGGAGTAAGAGGTGGCCTCAATAAAATCGTACCTCTTCATTTAATAAGTATTAGCCAATGTTTAATTATCATTTAATAAAAGACGTGGCCATTCATGAATATTGAACTTAACAATTAAACAGCCAATAGGCTACGATTTAATTGTTCACTTGTGCGATTTGATCTGGAAGTTATGACTGATGCTGCTATTATCATCAACACTCCCTCTCAGCTAGGGAAGATACTTCCAGCTGCATAAGACATATCACCTCAATGTGATGTCTACCACAATGGCTACAAGAAAATGTGAAAAGAAGAATATCACCTCATCGTGATATTAGATATCACCTCAACACGATATCAACCATAATGGCTAGAACCATACTATGGTGTGTACAAGTGTTCATCACTTGCATGATGTTGTCACCTCAACATGACTTTCACCATGGCTCTCTGAGAGGGTGAAACACAAGTACAAATATATGTCATGGAGTCACACACATGACATCCACCATGAATCATCTCAAAGGGTGGAAACAATGACTTTCACCTCAAATCTCAAAGAGAAATGCATTAACAAGGGCTTGCACCTCAAATTCCTCCGTCTCAGAGGAAAATGCATTAACAAGGGATTTCACCTCGAACTTATCTCACAGAGAAGAACTCATTAAACAAGGCTCACTGATACTGAGACTCTTTCTCAATCAAGGCTGGATTCTCCACCATACCAAGCTTATCTCGAAACTACACAAACTTTATTATGGAGAGAGGCTTGGTGAGAATTTCTATCATCTGCTCATCAATGTTGATGTACCTCAATTGTACAGCCTTCCGTAGTACCATATCTCTAATGTAGTGGTACTTGATCTCAACGTGCTTGGTTTTGTCATGGAACACAGGATTGACAAAAAGCTTCACACAACTCTGATTATCACAATCAATGATAGTAGGCTCCATTGATTGTCCAAACAATCCTACAAGGAGCTTACGAAGCCACACTGCTTCCTAAGTTTCCATACAAGTTGCAATATACTTTTCCTCTACTGTACTCAATGCTACAGATGACTGCTTCCTGCTACACTAGGAAATCATAGCAGAACCCAAACTAAAGCAACAACCAGAGGTGCTCTTCTGATTTGTGACACACCCTGCCCAATCAAAATCTGTATAGCAATGTAACTCCAAGTTTGCATCTGAAGAATACCTCAACCCATATCCAACTATGTCGCACAAGTATCTTAGGATATGTTTAGCTGCAACAAGATGTATCTGTCTCAGATCACACATAAACTGGCTAAGTGCACTCACTACATAGAAAATGTAAGGTCTAGTGTTAACTAGATACATCAAGGACCCAATCAGTTGTCTGTACAATGTAGGATCCACCAAGTCTGAACTAGCTGCAGCCTCCTTCAATTTATGTAGGTTGGACTCCATAGGTGTAGACATGGATTTGCAATCCATCATACCAAATCTCTTAAGTATATCAATGGTGTACTTTCCTTGACTTAGAATCATCTCATATGGTTTCTACTAGACTTCTAATCCAATGAAGTAATGCATGAGCCCAAGGTCCTTCATCTCAAATTCAGAATTCAACTCCTTACACTCGAGAATTAGGTGATCTTCTCCAGTAAGAATCAAATCATCAACGTATAAAACCAAAATTAATGCTTCACCATTGATTACCTTGAAATAGAGTCAGCATCATTCTTCAAGAATCCCAAACTTGACAGGTACCGATCAATCCTTTCGTACCATGCACGGGGAGCCTGCTTAAGACCATACAAGGCCTTCTTCAACTTGCAAACATGTGACTCCTTCCCATGAACCTCAAATTTATCAGGTTGCTCTATATAAACCTCTTCCTCAATCACTCCATTGAGAAAGGTTGTCTTCATGGCCATCTGGTGAATCTCCCATCCTCTAGATGCAACAATAGCAATAATGGTTCTGACAGAAGTATAGCGAGCAACTGGAGCAAATGTTTCTTCATAGTCAACTCCCTCTTTTTGTGAGAACCCTCTAGCCACAAATCTTGTTGTGTACTTCTCAATGCTACCATTAGCCGCATGCTTGATCTTGAAGAGCCATTTAGAAGATACCACAGACTTGCTCTTGGGTCTAGGAACAATGTCCTAAACATCATTCTTAAGAATTGACTGATACTCCTCTGACATAGCATCTCTCCAAACCTGATGACTAGATGCTTCCTCAACACAGGTAGGCTCAAATTCTATAATCTGACTCATTAAGGCAACATAACTGGAGAACTTATGTGGGCTTTTACTTTCTTTGAATGTTCCTCTAGGAGCTGCAAAACTTTCAACCTCTTGCATAGTATGCCTGGCCCATAGAGGTCTCTTTCTCCCAATAACAATGTCAGTAGGCCCATCAGTAGGTTCCAAGGGTTCAACAGGATCAATATCTTCTTTTGGTTCTGAAGTCTCCCTCTGAATCTCAGGAGTATGGTCAACTTCCATATCCTAAGGAGACTCTTCATTATCGATCTCCATATGAATGCCCTTGGATCTCCTGAATGCAACATCTTCCTCGAATGTGACATCCCTACTGATCTCGATCAACTTCTATCCTAGAATGTATATTTTGTAGGCTTTTGATGTCTCACTGTAACCCACAAAAATTCCCTTCTTTCTAGAAGGCTCCAACTTAGTTCTCTTTTCCTTTGGAACATGAACATAGACAGGACATCCAAATATCCTCAAATGACTGACTTCAGGCTTCTTCCCTGTAAAGGCTTCCTCTGGAGTCATATTCTCCAAGATCTTATGAGGACTTCTGTTTTGAACATATACAGCCGTCCTGAAAGCTTCTTCCCATAAGAAGGTTTGCAAATCTTGATCATGGATCATGGACTTCGCTGCTTCAACGATCGTCCTGTTCTTTCTTTCTGCAACACCATTATTTTGAGGATTATAGGGGACACATAACTCCCTCTTAATCCCCAAAGCACAACCCTTGCAAGTACCTTCGTGCTCCTAGTTGAACTTAGGAAGACCCAACACTATCTTCTCCATGATAGGTAAGGCTTGGAAGTGTAGGTGAGCCAATCTTCGATGCCAAAGATCACATAGACTTGAAGAATCATGAACCGAAGCATGTAGAGGACATGTGCATACGCTGTAAAGGCTTTCATGTCTAACTTCAATTACTTGAGCATCCTTGAAGCTAGAGTTCTCCATCCACACTAGAACTTTGCCTTTGGAGAAGGCAACTTGATATCCTTTATCTTCCAAGGCTGAAATAGAAATAAGATTGCACTTGATTCCAGGAACATAAAGACCGTTACTCAACTGAAGTGTGATGCCAGAATCCAGATGAAGTGTAGAGGTTCCAATTACTTTCACCGAGTAGCTAGCATCATCTCCAATGATGACTTGCTCGGAAGACTCCTTCTCCACCAACCTTGATAAGTGCTCCTTAAAGCCAATGATGTGTCGTGAAGCACCACTATCGATCAACCAAGTGTTGGTGTTGGTAGGTACACTGCTTGACAATGCTGAGTAGAACAAATATTCACTTGAATCCTTTTGCAAAGAAGCATCATCAACATCCGCAACGGTGACTTGTTGCTTAGGTCTAGTTGGACAATGCTTAACGAAGTGCCCAAACTTATCACATCTAAAACATTGAATCTTGGACATGTCTCTCTTCTTCTTGAAGGGAGGTGCATCATCATTTCCCTTGTCTCGATTCCTCTTGAAGAATCCTTTCCTTCCATCTTTACCTTTCTTCTTTGAAGCATGGGAGGCAAGAACATGAATGTCTTCATTCTTTGAACTTTGACCAATGCCTCTTGCCAACAACCTTGATTCTTCTTGAATGCAATCAGATCTTAGGTGATCAAACTTAGGCAATTTTGATCTTGCACTGATTCCCTGAATGTAAGATTCCCAAGACAAAGGTAGACCATTGAGAGCGAGCATGGTCAAGTCTTTGTCATCAACCATATGCCCTATTGTCGAGAGTTGATCTCTCAAATCTACAATCCTCATAAAGTATGCAATCATTGATTCACCTTTCACCATCTTCACATGATGTAGTTGTTGCTTCAGTGCAAGTGCTCATCTGGTATTGTTGATTTCGTACATCTCTTCCAATGTTTTGAACATGTCTCTCGCTGTCTTCAACTTAGAGACAATAGGAACAATATGATCCTCGACGGAATCAACCAATATCTTCATTGCTTTAATATCTTTCTTCACCCACTGTAACTTCTCTTCCTCCTCCTCAGGTTCAGGTACGCTGGACTCCACAAACGCACCCAAGTCATTTTCACGCAAGGTAAGCATGACCCTAAATCTCCATGATGTGAAGTTAGATGCTCCCTCGAGTCTATCCTCAATCTTCAACTCGTTCACCACCTTGACTAATGTAGATAAATGAACAAATAGGGTATTGTTGATTAGGGATAAATCTGATCACGATCCTCTCAAACTTGGCTCTGATACCATGTAAATTTTAATGATCAGATAAATGCACATAAAATTAATTCAAAATCAGACACAATAGATACCTTGGGAAAACCCTCCTCTTGAGGGAGAAAAACCCAACCACAATATAATACTTATATATTGGATCTCAAAAGAAAACTCCTTTACAATGAGGCCAATATGAAGGCCTAATAATATGCACCACAGGCTGATGCAATCACAACAATAGAAGGATGTGAATCTCAGTGATAGCACTCAACCTTTTATCAATGTAACAATCTGCACTTGAATAACTTCTTACTATCTCACACTTGGTATATATGAATGTATGTAAAAAACTAAATGATCAACAATGAGAGTACCATCAAATATATATACAAACAAGGAGAGAAGACATGCCTCTTCAAGAGTGATCAAGTCAGCCTTCACCAATTAAGATATGTCTTCATAAAAAATCGCGCCAATTAGAGAAGTCACATCCAATGGAGTAAGAGGTCGGCCTCAATAAAATTGTACCTCTTCATTTAATAAGTATTAGCCAATGTTTAATTATCATTTAATAAAAGACATGGCCATTCATGAATATCAAAATTAACAATTAAATAGCCAATAGGCTACGATTTAATTGTTCACTTGTGTGATCTGATCTGGAAGTTATGACCGATGCTGCTATTATCATCAACAGTTAATTCATTACTAAGGGACTTATTTACATGTTAAGTTTACTTAGGTCTTAGGAAGGAATCTTTCTAGAAGGTGTTAGTTGTCATTAGTTGCTATCTTATCTTTTGACTTGTAACACATGTGAACCTAGGTAGTTGTGATAAGTTGTCTCATGTCATGTGATTAAGACACTTGTCATAATCTTATGAAATCTTGTATCTCACCTTGGCTATATAACCAAGGGGTTTCTACTACATTGTATAACATCAACATTGAATCATAATTGATAAGAATACAATTTATTCTTGTCATATTCATATTCTCTCTCTTGTGCTTTCCATTTGGCCTCAAGATCTTGGCAAGCTATCTCCATAGCCAATTCTAACATGGTAGTAGAGTGGATTGGGTGCCATTGGATAGTATTTTTCTAAAGAGAGATGATAAATCTTGAATAGTTGAATATGCTCTTCTCTTGCATCGTATGATGATCTGGAGAATCAAAAAATCTTGAAAGAAATACCAGATTTGGGGGGTTCCCATTTTTGGCTCTTTATTACAAGTTCAAATTGGAGCTTGTTGGTCCAAATTTGAGCTTACCATTGAGTTTAGAGGGTTCGAGATAGTCGGTTTTTCCTTTTGTTTCATCCAAATCGAATATATGAGGCCAAATCTATGAGGGTTTGAAGCTGAAGAGTGGTTGCCAGATCCAGAAGGTAGCTTCATTTTGGGTCAAATCCAACCCTACCATTGTGTCCATAAGGGCCAAAAACCCTAAGATCGACTGTAAATTCATGAAATTCGGAGCAGTTGTCCGCTAAGGAAAAAAAAAATTCCCAGGCAACTGTACGATCCCCCAGGTCATCATCAATACCAGTCTGGTACAATTTAAAAAATAAAAAAATTATTACGATTAATTTTTTCCTAAAAAAAATTCAAAAAAATTATAGTTTTCGACAAAAATTATTGAAAGGTTTTTATTTTAAAAAATCAAAATATAAAAAGCAAAAAGATATTTTTTGCAGACTGTGAAGAGTTGTACCTTACTACGCAGGGTACCTTGTACCCTCCACAGGCCCTGCCACGGTTACTAACATCCGATCGGTCAAATAATAAAATCCGACAGGCTCAATAAAAACCAACCGGTCGATAATTTCAAGAAATTGAGCGAAAATAAAAACAACGACAACAATATAAAGAAATTTGGCACCCAAAATATTCCAAGAAGATTCCCGAAGAATATTCAAGCATCGACCGGTGAGGGTGACAATTTTTTGCACATCAATTTAAGCCATGGAAACCACAAAATATTTTATCTGACCATAGCATATTCTTTTTTTTACGGTTGGCAGGATGCCAATTTTAATCAAGTGTTTTGTTGACATCATCATTACATCAGAAATGAAATCAACATCCTAAAAAATTTTGTTCCCTTCACGGATGAGCTTTTTGATTTTGTAGGCGAACTTTAGAGGCTCATAACTCAGTCATTTTGACTCCTTTTTTCGAGCAATTTTTTTTAATTAGGCTATTTTTTCACGTTCTTCACAATGGTGCAATCAAATTTTGATTTTGGTGTCTAGATTTTCCATAAATTGTATATTCTCACAGGTGTTGTTGTTTCGTCCTCATTTTGGGAACTTCAAGGGCTCATATCTTGTTCCTACAGTAGCATTTTTGTGTGCATTTTTTTGGAAAGTGCATAATTTTTTGTGTGCTTCTCAGTGGTATGATCAGATTAATCTCATTTTGTACCAAAAATTGTACTTGATTCTATGGCCTATTATGGCATCTGTAAGCACTAAGATCAAGTCTAGCTTGTTGGTTTTGGCATCTAGCAATTGTAAATGCACTAAATATAAAGTGCCACAAATCAGATATTGCTTGGGGGGTTTCATGATTGAGTAATTTGGGGTGGTAATCTTTTTCCTTTGTTGGCTTATGTCTATTGATTGGTCTATTGGTGACTAAATTAGGGAATTTAATATGGGCATAAAAATTCACCCTACTATAATAAGGTTAAATTGATGGAACTTTAAGTCTTGGCGAGATGGAATCCTAACACATTGTAGGTGGCTTAATCTTTTGCCACATATCTATGGACTAGTTCTTGAACCTTCATCAACATGGAAGAGAGTTGTGTGGGACTTCAAAACAAAACATATCTTAGGAGTAATTGGTTGTGGTTGTGATATTAATACATAAATATGGTATTAAGATCCCTCGTGACCTTATGACCAAACTTTGGGAGATGCATGGAGACCTGAATGAACCTCCATTCCTAGAGGATCTTGTTGCAGATTGTCTTGTTCCACTTGTAGAGCTTTGACCTATTGATGATAAAAAAACTAAAACACTTGTTGATTGGGAAAGTTATGGTGATCTTGATGACACAAAGCCTTCTCCTTCTGCTCCTACAAAGACATCTATTGAGACTTCAGTTTGTATGGCTCCTAATCCAAATTTAGAGGGTTCATCTTCTTCATCTATGAGTCAACATCTTGAGGCTGAGGGCTCTTGTAATACAACATTGGAAAAATCATCTACTGTTGCAATTGATGATGCTTGTGTTGCCACAGATATGGCTTCTTGTGATTCAATGCAGTAAAATATTCATTGTCTTTCAGATTTGGCTACTTGTGATGACTTCTTGATAGGTATTTCAAACTTGTTTGTGGATTCTCATATTGCAGATTTGGGGGACATCATAGATGACATTCATCTTCTCTTTGATGGAGAAGATCCTTCTTTAGTTGTTATGAGGGAACCCTTTGACCCTCTTGTTCATTCTCTACATGATCATTATTTGTAGTTTGGTGTAAGTGTGGATACTTTTGGACAACATTTGGAGGAGGCTTCTTTGTCTTTAGAAAGGATATCTTTGTCTTTGGAGTGTGTTATACATTCATCTCTATTAGATTTTGGATTGTCTTCTTCAGCAGTGTGGCCTAGAACACCTGTTTGGAGTGTGTTAGCATTCGACATAGACATGGAGACACTTGAGCATGCTTCAGAGATATCATACATCATCCATCTTCTTGACATCCTACATACATCCATGGTTTTGTTTCTTCCTAAGGGGAGGAACGTTGTTCGATGAGATTGGATCATCTTCAACATTCAATGTTGAGCTTCTACCATCATTGCAGGAGACTCAACATTGAGGGGGGCTACATTGTCTCTCTTCTTCTTCTCTCTCATGGGGGGTCGTTTTCCTCACATGGGGTTTTGGCTTTCTCATTCTTCATTGAGAGCATTTTTTATTGTATTTTATATCTTTTTTGGGGAGGAGTTTTGTCCCACTGTGTTTTCTCCTTTTCTCTGGTTGTGAGAGATTTCTTTTGCATATGTACATGGGTACCTAACATGGCCTTGTAGCTAGGACCCATCCTTGCATCTTTGTGTCATTTGCATAATAATCTACTACTCCCTAAGTTGCACTTAACGGGGGGTGTTGGTGTAAATAAAGTCTTGTACCTAGTTCATTCATTACTAGGGAACTTATTTACATGTTAAGTTTACTTAGGTCCTAGGAAGGAATCTTTCTAGAAAGTGTTAGTTGACATTAGTTGTTATCTTATCTTTTGACTTGTAACACATGTGAACCTAGGTAGTTGTGATAAGTTGTCTCATGCCATATGATTAAGACACTTGTCATAATCTTATGACATCTTGTATCACCTTGGCTATATTTAACCAAGGGGTTTCTACTACATTGTATAACATCAACATTGAATCATAATTGATAAGAATAAAGTTTATTCTTGTCATATTCATATTCTCTCTCTTGTGCTTTCCATTTGGCCTCAAAATCTTGGCAGGCTATCTCCATAGCCGATTCTAACACCCTCTTCTTTGCTTGCTTCTTGATGTTGTGGTGATTATGTGTTGTCCCTCATGTGTGCGACAACATCTCCACGTCTACATCTTGTCATGTATTGTGGGCCATGACATATCTACATCTCTTCTTCCTTTCCTTAGGATGCCACATGCTCCTTTATCCGCACGCGCCATCCTAAGGGGGGATACTAGTTCTTTGATTTTCAATAAGGTGCATTTGGTGGCCAACGAATCCCTTACTGAAAATTCTACATTTTTCAAAAATCACATCCTTCAACAAGGACCCCCTTGATGAAATTTTTCCTTCGAAAATGAATTCATAGCAAAAAGAATAAAAAAAGCTTTCCTTCAAGAAGGCCCACTGATACATTTTGACTCAAAATCTGACAAAAGTTCGTTAGAATTTCGACGAACTTTCATCGGAATTATTTCATCGATTTTTCGACGAACTTTGAAACGTCAAAATTCTTACCCAGCATTGTCGGTTGGGTCAGAATTTTGACGTTTCAAAGTTCGTCAATTTCGACGTTTCAAAGTTCGTCGGAAAATCGATGAAATAATTCTGACGAAATTTCGTCGAAATTCCGATGAACTTTTGTCGGATTTTGAGTCAAATTTTATCAGTGGCCATTCTTTTTATTGGATTCCTTGAAGAAAGAGATATTTCAAAAGGATTCCTAGATGACAGGATCATTTGTGAATTTTTTTTATTATTTTCAAACAAAGCATCTCTCTACATGGATCCCTTGCTATCTTGAAGGGTTCCTGAGGGACCCCTTTGAAAACTCTTCCTTCAATTATTTGTTCTGAGATATGATTGTCTATCTGTGTGACTTTTGCTTGCCTAACATGTTTTGTATGTGGATTAACATGTTCCTTTGAAGGACCGAGCACCTATGGTGCCTCCTTTGTAGGACCAAGCACCTATGAAGTGATTTCATTCTGCGAGACTGAGCGTCTGTAAATCCTTTCTTCACCTTGTGCAGGATTGAGCACCCATGGAGCCAATTTTGTAGGACTAAGCACCTGCAAAGCTTTTGTTCACCTTCCACAGGACCAAGTACCTATGGAGCCATATCTCTCTCCTGCACCTCTAGGTACGTTAGATTGTGGTATGCTTCCTCAATGGTTCAAGTATATGATCTTCAACTTTTTCTCTACTTTACCTTGCATTCACTGACACATATGCTCGCTAAAGTGGGGGAAAAATGTAATGGATCGAATTTTCACCACTAGGAAAATTCCCCATTTTCGTACCTCTCACATTAGACAAATGAAATCCGATGATGCAATTTCCACATCCGCCACCTTTCTCAATCCATCCGGTAGCCCATATTTATGTTCAGGGACACATGTGGGTCGCGTGGATGTCCACACATCACACTACCATCCTGATAGGATTCCTACCTCTAGAATCCATAGAGGCATTACGCTTATTCATTGGATGTGAACCATAATGCTTCATGCTCCCTCGATTGATGGAAAATGGCTCTTTTTCCTCCTTTCCATTCAAATTTCCTAACTCTTCATTATATCCAACTCCTTCACAACTTTTTCACCATTCTTGCACTCTTAACTGAATTCTTGATGCTCTCTTAATCGGCTACACACTTTCAAGCTCCATCACCACTTCATTGTAGCTGCAAGCTCTGTTGATTTCTTGGCTCCTACACCCTGTTCGTTGTGACAACATTTTTATTGGAGAACTTGCAAGCTCACTCCTTCCTCTACTTTCCTTGAGAGTACGTAGCTGTGAAGGTGATATCCTCCATTTCCCATTACTTTTGTATCATCGTATTTACATAGTAGCATATTGTTGTTTGTTTTATTGCTTGGAACTTCCATTTCTATACATTTCTTTATCATTCTTCTACAATCGTTGATATCTGGTTGTCCATGGAGGTGGAGACATTGAAGCGGGGGACTGACTGAGGCAGTCCTCTAAAAATAGACCCAACATTTTCCTTGGTATTATGTGTGTAGGTGATTTTCGGTTGGAGTTGTTCGAAGAATCAAGTTGCATGGAGTTTGGTATTGATTTCTCACTTCCCTTGTTAATTTGAGCATAGTTTAGTTAAATTATTCATCTTGTTTTACTTCATTTTTGTACTTTTTCTATATTCTATCATAACATAAAACTTTACCAGTCAGATTATCAGTTGCTTTTCTAGTGTTTTGGTCTATTTCTTTGACTATGACTATATAGACGTCAGCGCACCATTGAGACACTAACACGTTGTGATAGAGTTCATATCCTGTACTACCATCCTCAAGCAGTGGGTTTCTTGGCAGCAAATTGAACTCTGGAAATCAACTTGTTTGACCCTTTGAAATAGTCAAGTTAGCGGAAGGAAAGTAGCAACTAGATTGCTCTTCCTTTTCAACCTTAGCATCTTAACCTTTCTGAATCACTTAGCAAACTTGAGGTAGATTAGGGCAGCCTATTGCTTAGGACTCTCCCGTGATCTGGAGTCCCGGAGCAGATGGTCCCCCTTCTCTACATTCCCATCCATTTTTCTTATTGTAGAGCTTGTATCTACATAGATGACAATTCTAGAATAACATCAACAAGTGAATTACTCATAATTTGATTGATAGGTGTGAAATAAATTGATGTTTGGGAATGGAGAGGTCATATTCACAAAGACACATGGGTAAACCCACAAAAGTGGTTTACAATTCGAGTGAGGAAGGAAAAGTTGCAAAAAACAACCCCATAAAAAAAAAATTGGTTTTTGGGGTTCGAATAGACCCTTTGGTTCGAGTGAACCAAAAAATGGTTCAAATGAACCCTAGTTCAAGCGAACCAATTAAATGCAAGGTCCCACCATTCTCGCCAAAAAACACAAAGAAAACTTTTTTTGAACGGGGGTTTGTTCGAACCCCCCTAGTTTGCCTAAACCCCCCTTTTCCCACCTTCTCACCCTTTGGCACCAAAAAAGTCCAAAATTTTGCGTTTCAAAGCTTGGGTTGAGGATGAAAATGGAGGAGACTTCCCAGACCCGACTGGATGATGGTAGTCCTCGAAACGAGCTATCCAACAAATATAATTTTAATATGTTTTGGTTTTATTATGTATTTTTTTTTTAGTTTTATTAAACATAGGTTTTTCACCGAAAATCAAGCTCTTTGTTCTACACATGGGGAAAAATAGTAGATTATCAAAAAACAATTTTGAAAAATATGAGTGGACCAAATATTGAAGTCCTTGATCCAACAAAAAAAATGAATTTCGATATATACAAAAAAAGTTATGCGTTATACGGTCCGCCTATCACGTATGAATTGTAATTGGTTTGACTTTGAAACTTGATTAAGGAAAAAATATTCAATAAAACACTATCTAACAAATTGGAAGTACTAGATATCATAGTTACAAATCTAAATTCGAAAAAATTAGAATTTTATCGTTCATGGAAAATAAGTTATGTGTTATACGGTGTGTCACTCCTTAAAATGATGTTTACTGAAAAAAAACCTAGTTTTCAAAGGAGATGGAAAAAGAAGTCCAATCTGATTCTAATTTTTTTGGAAAAAATATATTTAGAATCTACAAACAAAATTTGACAAATCACTAGTTTGAATCATCTTCAAATTCTTCATGGTTTAGCCGCTATAGGTGCCCGAAAGTGAAGATTTAGTTAGAAAAAATTATTTTAGTGTCCAGTTTGGCCAAAAATTGTAAACCAGTATTGTGGTATCACCCACACCTTTGATTCATCTATTAAAGAAATTTGCATTCCATTATTTAACTTGTTGTAAACTTTATTAGTAGCCTTAATGGTCCTACCAAATAATATATATACATCTCTAACATGAATAATTGTATAATGAAGATTTATATTTATGTTGAAGAAAGTGACACATGTTTCAATGTGTCCACTATCTATAATGTTGAAGTTGAAGACTTGACCACATCCTTTTTTTGTGTTGTACTGGTGGAATTATATATTCATAGTTACACGACCTTTGATTTTCCACCTTGTTTCAAATGGGTTCAACCTTTTTATAGGAGCAACAATAGAAAACACTTCCTTCCTATATTGAGATGCATTTATGTGAAACAATATTCTTTTAGAAGTTGATCTTGTGGGTGTGTCAATTTAATTTGAATTTACATATAGATCGCATGAAATTGTAGCATATTGTTGTGCATGTTCCTCTTGTTTTGTGAAGAGGAAGAAAATCTTGCAAATGAATTCAAATTGTTGGAAATATATTATAGAAGCTAGAAAGATACTATTACCTTTTCGGAAAAATGTTGTTATTTACTCACCTTGAGTTATAGATATGGGAAAAATGTATCATGTGATTTGTATTCTAGACCCCTTTGAATTATCATGTGATTTGTATAGACTATATTGGAGAGAACTATATTATATCAAGTTTTTGTCTTAGGCCCATGCCCAAAGTTTGAAGTAGCTAATACTTGGAGATGAATATATATGTTTAGGTTTGCATCATTGATGAACTTGATTGTATTTGTAGTCAATAACATGAATATATAGCTTGAAGGAGTTTGAATATTCCTATAAAATTAAATTAGATGACAAGTATCATGCGATTAAGAATATTAATTATATATTGAGGTGAAGATTGCTCCTATTGAGGTGGAGCCCTCTTCTATTGAGGTGGAGTTGGATTTTGTAGTAGTGGTGGGAAGTTCTTTTCTCTTCTATTGGTTCCTATTGAGGTGGAGCTTGTGTGCATAGGAGGGAGGTGAAATTGGTAGTAATGGTTCACTTATTCCTCTCTTATAGAGGGGAGCCCTATCCTATTGAGGTGGTATATGGGTTGGTGTATCAAGTTGGATGGTGTAGTATGAAGAAAGTTGCTCCTCAAATCTCAGTGGTTTTCTCTAACTCCTCTTATTCGGTGAGAAGTCTGGATGGATCAATGTTACTAATATTGAGCATATGGTATGTTGCAATTTGGCTATTGCAAGCTGATTGTTGCCTGGCTGATTCAGGGGATCTTTAAATTTTGTTTGGGTTTTTGGTCCTTGTAAAAACTTGATTGTTGAGGGTTTAAGGGTCCCTTCAAAACCTCTTCTTTGCAGCATGGGTTGTCTTGTGCATCTCCATGGTTGTTGATGTTGTTGGGCTATTGATGGTTTGTGTTTTTATCTATTTGTAGCTTTCCTTTGATAGGGTTTCAAGTCCCTCCAAAACCTATCTGTAATGGGTTTTGTCCCATCAAAATATACTTTTCCCCTAATAAAAAACAATATAAATTATATATCATTGTTTTATTTGAATAACAAAGCATGAATGTTGAAATGGACTTGGAACTAAATTACAACATTTAGAGTGGATGTCACACACTCACCCACCTTCCTAGCTTGATTTGGTTTAATGACCATTCATACTCTATATATAGGTTACCCCCTTTTCCATGGATCAGACAAATCCCAAGAATAACCCACTTAACATCTCATAATCAAAATGACTTTACTACCAAAGTGATTCTAGCAACTTCTTACTTTACACTACATACGTCTAGTATAGACATCCTACATATAGCGATGACAACTACGTATATAATAAATACATTGCATTCATACAAACTCCCATACATAGGGTACATACAAATATAACTAATAAGATAGGTTCTACAACATAATGCACAACCAAGAAACATGCAATCATGTACAAATATCACAACATATTCAAAAGCATTATTTTCCAACATAGTAACAAAACTATTTAACCTTTCCAACATAAATGACAAAGGTATAGAAACTAGCATGCTTATATAATTCTCCAATTGATTTAACTCCCTTCCTAGCTCTATTCCTCAAGCTCGCTTGATACTTCCTTCAAGATCAACTTAATTTCCATCTTCTAACTTCTCACTAATTCTCTCAACAATTTCTATGCAAAATAACAATACAACTCTCAAACTCTCAAGCTCTCAACTCACTAACTTAAAAATCACAATAGAATAACAATAAGACAATCTAATTGATAAGTGTAGCAATTGGTAGAATGAGCACCTCTATTTATACTAAATTGTGAGCAACCGAAGGCTACAAATAAGTTAATATTTTTGCCACCTTTCTATCCTCATGCAATGAATCATCAAACTAACTTACAGGTTTGCAACAAATAATAGTTCTCTCCATATTAATGGTTGAGTCGACTTGTTATAAGGGACAACAAGACTCTTCTATCGACTCAAATGAACAACAATCTCAAAAACAAGTTTCCTAAATCGAATTCCTTCACATATTGCTACCAAGTTTACTCTTGATTGAGTCTCAAGGCTATTATCAGACTTATGCGTAGTTTGCATACTTATTTTGCATTCCATATACTTCTAGATTGGTGCCACATTCATAAGCTGGTGCCCCATAAAATAGCGAAGGTTTAACCATTTCCTAAATTCTTTAAACTGTGTTTATCTCTCCTTGCAACATTTTTACACGGTAGTTACAAATCCATACATGCTTCTAAACTTTGGTTGACTTGGTCTTTTATTGCTTTATGTGATGACTTATATGTTTCCAAAGGCTGCACCATGTATATCATATGTGCCTTATTCATTCAAGCACTTCACTTAAGAATAGCGTTATATATATATATATATATATACATATGTCATCTTAGTCTGATCGGTATTCCCATGCATATGGGTAATCTTTCCATGAGCATGCGTAGGTACGTCTACCTATGTATACTCATGTATGTATTCACTCACATGTACATGAGTCTACCATAGACACGTACATATATGCATATACATACATTTTATGCATATATCTCATCAACATAACAATAAACACACAAGGAAGGACTTTCACATGACATCAAGACTTAATCACATTCCTCAACCATAACATTCACATCCAAACCAAATATCACTTTCCTTTTCCCAAAACTGACTTGACTCGATATAGACCAACTAGGGTGTGAGTGTGTGAATGCTCAATTAGGTTCATTAAGGGTTACTAGACCAAGTTCTTCTCCTTAGTGTTGCTTCCCCTCTCTTTTCGAGATTTGAACTTGCTCCTGCACTCAACTTAGCACATCATAATAGTATTTAGCCAATCACAATATAATCATATGCATCATACATTTCATAGTTAGAATCATTATAAAATATCAAATTGCATCAATCATTCATTCATCATATTTCTATTCAAGATTCATTAAACACGTTCATATAAAGATTTATAAAACACATTGATATAAAGATTCATAAACTCATTCATGTATTTAAGCAGTTTAACCAAAAAAGGTAATAGTAAATAGGTAATATCACTTGGGGTGTAACAAGATGAAGAAAAACTTTCTCAATTGCTTGCAAAAAATTTGGTTGATGCGCCTGATTGGAAAGTTGCTAGGGTGTTTGTTAAATCAAATAGCATGACCAAAATGTAGTGCAACCAAAAATTCATCTTGTGAATATCCTCCTCTTGGAATTTGGTTTGATGGTAGGTTGATTTGAATCTCGTCTATCAATTCATCAATCCTAAGGATCGAGTACCAATTTTTTGCAGTCTTATTATTTAATGCTTTATATTTGATGCACATTGTGCCATCTTTCTTCTTTACTAGAACTTCAAATAAAGTGAAAGAACTTGAACTAGGTTTTATGTGCCATTTTTCTAGAAGTTTCTTTTCTTTTATATCCTCCTTATGCCTCTTGGGATGCTGATAGGGAGTAGTAATCATGGGATTAGCACCCTCCTCTAGATTAATGAAATACTTAAAACCTTTTTTTGGTGGTCTCCTACATGAATGTTGTTGAATAATTTAATGTGATTGGTCAAAATATTATGTGCATCTACATGCTATGCTTTCTTATCTTTAGAGTATTTTTTCACAGTCACCAAGAACTAAGTTTCCCGCACTATTTTTTCATTAAAAAATATTCTCTCCATTCTTTGTACAAATATACTTCTTGTCACTGTATTCATCATTCCTCAAAGTATCACTTTTTTCCCCTTAGACTAAAAATTTAGTTATATGGTCTTAGATCTCCTGGGAGGTGGGCCTAGCTCAATTGGTTAAAGCATCATGTTGCAAGCAAGAGGTCATGAGGTCTAGTCTCCCCACTATCCCCATGGTACTGGAGGGCGTGTCACACCAGCGTCACCGGTCACGTGAAAAAAGTTTACCAGGTGCACTATAGTTTATAGGGGGACGGATACCCAGCCAATTCCTGCATTCTAAAAAAAATAAAAGTAATTTGATATCCTCTAATGAGTACAACCACTAGATATCCAAGACCATATCTATGTAGCATACACTAACAACATAGAAATCATCCTTTATGTCACACCCACCCCAATTAAGGTTCAATTGACAAATCATCTAGTGCATTGGATAGTGAAGCCATTAACCACCATTACATTGAACCCTTCAAAATCCTCTATTTTGAGACCTCAATTTTCCACTCATCCCTCATATATAAAATTATGAGTAGCACCAGTCAATGAGTATGGTGACCCTTTTTCCTTGTAAAACCTTTTGGATGTGAAAATAATTGTACCTTGGAGTACCTAAGAGTTTGCAAGAGTGCCTCCAAAATTTTATCATTCCACTTTTGATTTGTCTTCTTCTTCATCAATCTCTAGTTTGAGTGCTTCTTCACTTTTTCGTTTAGGCTTTTCAAATCCATATGCATCTTTAGACCTTACCTCAATGTAATGCACTTGCCCTTTCCTAAGAAATTCATGTCTAGGTGACCAAGGCTCCTTGTAGTTGAAGAATAACTTCTTCTTCTCAACGTGTTCCTCACCTCCATATTTACCATTGATGCGAAATTATTGGAATATTATACATTTTTATGAAAAAGGATATTTTTGGAAGGAAAGTATAAGTCTGAAACTTATTCTTTAGCATGTAAGTCTCTAGTGCTAAAGCCTGCTTGATTGCCTCTTGTATGGAAAGTGGTTCAAAAGGTTTGACCAGTCCCTTAAGAGACTCAATTAAGCCTTTGATGAAGAGCATAGTCAACCTTCTCTCCATGATATCTAGTACCATTATAGACATATTCTAATTTTTTTCACATAATTCTCTACTAAACCATATACCTTGAACTGGATCAATTCTCTAAAGTAAACCTTGAGATCCTTTTGATCAAGCCTATCAATTAGTAGTTTGTAGAATTCATCATATAAGGCGATGGATTCATGACCTTGAGTGATTATTCTATGGGACCACCACTCATGTGTAATACCCTCCAAATGCAAGGTAGAAAAATTGATTAACTCATCTTTAGTCATAGGCATGAGAGATAGGTACATGTCTAACTTTTGTACCCATGCACAAGTCATTCATCTTTTAGATACATCATAGGGGCAGAAATTCAAATTTCCTAGAACTTGTGGTCTAAGATAAAGTCTAAGGCTATTTCAAGACTATTTGATGTTCATAAAACTGGTGAGTGACATAGTACTTCATATTTCCTTGGGAATAAATCTACACTCTATATGAAAAGCCCTAATGTCATTAAGCATTGAGTTCTAAGCTTCAATTTATAGAACCTCTACCTCCTTATTAATAAAGGTAGATCAAGTAACTCATGCATCTAAAACAAGGACAATATTTTGGTTTTTGCTTTGAGTGACATCAATAATATTAGCCCCAAAATTGCTTCCTTCACCAATCTACTATCTAGGTGCATTACTATAATTTTCTATCTTGTGAGTCAATTGTGCCATCATATCAATCATCAAATCAAAATTCCTTTTAGTTTGACCATCAAGGTTGTCATCCATATTCATCATCCTTTCTCTTTTCAACATGTAATTATGCTCTATAATCCCCCCTTAAATGATATGTTCTCCATTTTATATCCACCACAATAATAATAAGTCAATCATGAAGTGAATTCACATCTCCAAATTTGAACAATGATCTTGGTGGGAAATCCTACCTAGGAAAATGAGGACACCAAAATATAACCAATAATGAAATTAAGACACATGTTGGCGAGTTACAAAGAGAACAAAACCAAAGGCAAAAATTATATCAAATTTTTGAGGGTTGGAATACCTCAAGACTTATACCATAGGTCAAGGCATTAGTGGTTGAGCAATGGGCATGTGAGTAAGGATAAGTCTAAAAGTTTGACAAATACAATGAAAATAGTTGGGGAAGGATGGAAAGCATGTCATGATGGAGAAACCCAAACTTTTACAAAAATCAAAGAAAAATACAGTTGGAAAGAAGGACATACTCGAAAGGAGAACTTCAACAACTAACACAAACTTAGAAGAATATACTTCAAAAAGATTCATTGAAAAAGAAGAGGAGGGACACATACCAAAACAAGATTAGGGGGACTCAAAATACTAAGAATTACCTCATATCTACAAACTTAGTTTAATTTAAAAAGGAGACATGAAATTTTTGTACCAAATAGAATGATAGGCAAGAATTCCATATTACTTGTCATCACCATTAGATAATGTGTAAGCACAAAACCCCACATCACCTAGTGTAGATAATAAGATTCCCACATCACATTAATCATCTAATTCATTATACAATTACATAAGTTAAATAATCATGATGTCTTATGGTCTTACCACAAACTCAAGACTAGTGCCTATACCATCAATCACCTCGACTAAATTAACAATCAAAACTAAGAATTCATACCTCGAGCAAGCACAACATAGGACACATATTTCTTATAATACACCAATTCCAATACTAAACTCCTAAGATGGGTAGATCTTGGAATCCATCACCTACTTCTAGTGGAAGCCTATCTAAACACTATGTAATTGGGTAGCACCTAGTGTCTATCACTTGCATGATAATAGTTAAATCCAACTAACCCTATGATATGACCAAATACTTCTTTTGGTAGAGCATTCTCCTTGAATTTTACCATGCTAGAGCAATAATAAGCTTATTTATAAGTGGGTCATAGGTTTTACAATTTTAGTGATCACCTCAAAATGATTGGGACAAGCTATGTTAATGGAACAATTATCCTCTACCTATGCCCCTGTAGATTCCCCTCAACCCTAGTTATGATTCCAAGATGTCAAGTCATGTATCAATCTTATTTCAACACGGTGACATTAGAAAAACCAAAACATTGATCTAAAACATACTCTTTTAAGGGTTTACACCCTAGATAACTAATTTGATTGTATTACCCCAAGGGCTCCATTAAATTATTCAATTGTCTTATAGTTCTTGCAGATAGTTTACCAACAAATAAATAACACATTGATCCTACATGAGCGGGCCTTTATTCAAAACATATATGTAAACCAATACAAAACTATAAAGAAACAAAGTCCATTCACATCATTCAATTACTATTTGGAAACACATTATTTAATAAATAGGATTAACTCCATAGATGTAATATTAAACAATATTCTACTTCCAAGTACATAATTTTTTGGTGTAGTCCAATCATAAGGCTTATCACACAATTATCCACCAAAGAAAAAATTCCATATCACATTGGTAGTACTTACTGTTAATCTCTCATATTTATCATTGGCCATATGAAGGACTTGGTCATAAACTCGACATAGATCCAAGTACATAATTAGAGCAAGAAAAAAAACCATACATATAAGAGTTTTTCACACACTCAAATCATAATATCTTAAATCAACATCATCATTAAATACAAGTTAGTAGGGTTCCATAACTCCTTTTGAGCCAAATCATAGCCTAGGAAAATAATAACAAAGTTTATCATGCCCCTATTTCTTGGAAGAATAAACCTTACTAGGTCTAGAGGATAACTAATGCCTTTCCATTCTCCTCATTGATCCAAGACATAAGGCCATAAAGTTCAATACACAAATTCCAATTACTTTAGTTTAGATAATATTAGAGGCATTTTCACACATTCACATTAAGATTGATCACAATGGCAATGACCCTAAAAGTTCGTCCAATGTGGAAGTAGATTTTGGAAAGCCAAACACCCTAAACCTCAAAGTAGATAATCTTGATGATGATGGATTACCTTTTAAATTAGTTTGAACCTATATAGTGGGGACATATTATTTGGAAGGTGAGATCATTGCCATCTAATCCAAATTTACCCTCAAGTTGAAGCATAATAAAAAGAGGTAAATAATCAAGTTTAGGAACAACCTAAAATGCTAGAGTTATCCCTTGAACCCTCCTATATAGACTTGGATCATAAGGGCACCTTCATCTGGAAGGACTACCTACATGCCCACTTCCAAATGGCATCGGAGTCCCATGTAGTTCTCCTAAGATTTTAACTATTAAATGATAACTTTCAATTTCCCAAATGAATATAACTTATACAAATACTAGATGCAACCATATATCACATGCATCAACAAGCTACATGCCTTAGTAATTACTAGCCTTAACAAATAATTTCCCCAATGAAACCAATGATAGCTTTACAAGGATATCAAATATCATAATTATATTATATTATGACATCCTTCTTACAAAACACAACATACCTCAACAAGGCCACATAAGAACCATCTAAACTTCAAGGGACATACAACAATTTAATTATACATGTTCAAGATAACAATGATTAATAACTAAGTCCTACTTAGATAGTGGGGAACAATGTATCTGTTGGATCATCATATGAAGATATGTCAAGTCATGTATCAATCTTATTTCAACATGGTGACATTAGAAAAACCAAAACATTGATCTAAAACATACTCTTTTAAGGGTTTACACCCTAGATAACTAATTTGATTATATTACCCCAAGGGCTCCATTAAATTATTCAATTGTCTTATAGTTCTTGCAAATAGTTTACCAACAAATAAATAACACATTGATCCTACATGAGCGGGCCTCTATTCAACACATATATGTAAACCAATACAAAACTATAAAGAAACAAAGTTCATTCACTTCATTGAATTACTATTTGGAAACACATTATTTAATAAATGGGATTAACTCCATAGATGTAATATTAAACAATATTCTACTTCCAAGTACATAATTTTTTGGTGTAGTCCAATCATAAGGCTTATCACACAATTATCCACCAAATAGACATAAAGAAAAAATTCCAAATCACATTGGTAGTACTTACTGTTAATCTCTCATATTTATCATTGGCCATATGAAGGACTTGGTCATAAACTCAACATAGATCCAAGTACATAATTAGAGCAAGCAAAAAAACCATACATATAAGAGTTTTTCACACACTCAAATCATAATATCTTAAATCAACATCATCATTAGATACAAGTTAGTAGGGTTTCATAACTCCTTTTGAGCCAAATCATAGCCTAGGAAAATCATAACAAAGTTTATCATGCCCCTATTTCTTGGAAGAATAGACCTTACTAGGTCTAGAGGAGAACTAATGCCTTTCCATTCTCCTCATTGATCCAAGACATAAGGTCACAAAGTTCAATACAAAATTCCAATTACTTTAGATTAGATAAGATTAGAGGCATTCTCACACATTCACAATATCGGGAAAAGCAGCTATATCCCTAAGCCCTAAGCCTGAATAGTGAGTGCGCTTGAGATGATGGGACGATGTGGTTCATTTACCCACTTCTCCCACCGACCCGACGAAGCAGCTTCCTCCGAACTAGGTCCTACCCCTAACTAGCGGGAGGAAGAGGTTTGGTCCTAACCATACCTCCGGATCAACACCATATTCAAGTCCGATGCCTCATTCTCGATAGTGAGCCACTAAGCATAGTCAGCCATTGGAGTCAGCCATTGGGCCTAACCCAGGGAAAAACCATGGCATGATGGGCCTGCCTCGGATACTTGGGAAATTGCAAAAAAAAGTTCGGATACGGTTTTGCCCGAGAAGAGAAGTGGGCTATGAAGAGGGAAGCAGGCGAAGCAGTGAACTATCGGATCTCATAAGTGAATTCAGATCATACTTCCCCACGGCCCCTACTATCTAGCCGGGCCTATATACGGCATTCATTTATGCCCGAATCTAATCCCTAGTTCAGTCCAATTGTTATGCGAGAAACCCACCCCATAGTGGATTGAGTATAGATAGGGCCGACCCCTATCTATCGGGGATAGGTAGTCCGAGGGGCTGCGCCTCTAGGAACTCGGACGACCCTATATATCTATTTGGGGCTCGGCTCGACCAGCGGCCCTGGCCTTGTACATAGATGGATAGAGAGATAGCCGCTGCTCGACCCGACCGGAGCGCCAATAGCTTTCGTTGGTCGAGAGCCCCCTACTAGATATAGCTTTCCTCGGGCTGAACCCTAGAGTATAGGGTGTAGAGTATTCATTCTCCCGTCGGTCGAGAGCTAGCTGTGTATAGTATAGTAGAGAGTAGTTCATTGGGGGAGGGCCCCTATCTATAGTAGGAGTAGGATCGGCTTGCCTAGTTTCCCGACCATGCATGGGGTATCATTTAGTCTAGTCCCCAACCCTTCTAATACTCTAGTCCCCAACCCGCCCATAGAATTTTAGGGGGGTATAGGGCATTTGGACTGAACCATATATAGTCGAGGGCGGCTATATAGGCTAGGCTATATAGAGTTCGTTCCAGTTGGCACCCCCTATAAACCTTTCTCTATATATGGGGGAGATAGATAGATCGAGGAGGACCCTTATCCTATCTATATCTAGGGGGAATCGATTGATTCAGATACCGATTTAAGCAAGTTGCAACCCAACCCCCCTATCTATATATGGTATATGGGGCCGTATTCGTGATCTCCCCTATCTATATATGATATGGGGCAACTCCCATCCCAACTCCCAACTCCCCAAGCCTATAGTCGTTCGCCATATAGATATATGGGGGTGCAGTTGTATATGTAGCCCCATATGGCGACAGCAACGGCCCTATATATATAACTCACTCACTCACTCGATCGGGTCATTTCCGACCGCCACCCATCACCATCACCAACTACTGGGGTGGAGAGCTGGAATGCGAATGCGCTAGCAGGCAGTGGTGTTTGTTTTCCCTCGTGCCTTTTCGGGTCAGGCTTATCCATATATGGGGAACCGATAGGAGAGGTTGAGGGACTCCCCAGACAGACTGTCACGGGGCCACGCCTCCGTGCGGCACCGGCGCTCACTTCTTCACTTGTCCCTGAGAGTCAAGTGCGCCCACGAGCCCGGACTACACCTCCAAACCACCCAAGTCAAAACCCTGCACTACACCAACTCGGCAAAATACCAATGCACAGCGGAACTACTACTCTAACAATGCAACCAGATATATACACTGCAATGCAAGAGCCCAATATATACACAAAAGATAACTCAACACAGATATAGGGTAAATGGATAGCTTTATTGATTTCAAACGGCCCCTGGCCCGGTCTACATCAATTTCAACCTGATATTGTTGATCACTACCCTGAGCTCTTCCCACTGAGCCCAAATACAGTTCCCACCCCTAAGTCTGCACCAACTCTTCAAGCACTGATCTGAACTGATCTCGACCCCTGGTCTATTGCTCTTCACGTTGATTCCAAACTCTGCGATCACCCTTGACCACTTCGGAATTGCCCTGAGAACCACCCACTGATTCCCCAACTCCAAGACCCAGGTCCCCAACTCGGGAACTCCTAGTCCACTCCTGCTGCACTGCTGACTCCAACAACTGAATCAACACCACAACACCCAACCCAATCTCTATGCACTGCTCTCCTTGCTCAAACACTGAACTCAGATCACATCGCCTGGACGGGGATCGCCGCCAGGACTTAGCACAAAGATCACAACAACAAAAGCTTTGGTTAGCTTGGTGCATATAGCACTTGTATGGGGCGACAGAATGTCATATACCCCATATATAAGCTATTTGTACGAATCCCAGCATGCCGTAGGATGCGCCCGAACAATCGCCGAATCCCCCACTTTCTGCCTTTCTGATCCGCACTCAGGAATTCCGCCGAACTCCCCAACCTCTGTACAGGAGCTCCGCCGAACTCCCCCATCACTGCATTCTTCCCCAGGAAGTCTGCCTAACTCCCCCAATTATGCTTTTGGCCCAGGAAGCCCATGCTACCTCGGAACTCCCTCTTGACTTAGCCCGGAATCTCCATGATATCTGATCAGGACATCACTTCAACACCCTAACTTTGGCTCAACCTGACTTGGCGTAGCATTCTACCAAGTACTAGCTCTCTGAACCCCGAATTCGGACCCACTCCAGAACTCGCCTCGGCTCGCCCAACTCTGCAAAGCCTACCTTCCAGTTGAGTCCTTGACTTCAACCCCGTTTCAATACTTGGCTCATCCCCTGGATAGCCCACCTTGGATCGGCGCCACACTTAGGCAACTCGCGACCCCTTACATCCTCCCCCACTCAATTCAGGCGACGCCCTCAACGCCGACAACACTGTCCTGGACATCTGCTGCGGAGGTACCCCTGCTGATCCGTGACCAACTCAGAAAAGAGTGATGGAGTCCTTCTCTAAGAACTCCAGCACCTTGTCCTCATACTTCCACAAACTCTCAGCTCGTTCCCAAGTCGCTTCATCCCTTGGTTGGCCCTGCCAATGAACTAAGAACTCCTTCCACTTCCTGTTTCCAAACCCACGCTCCTTCACAGCTATCACTTCCTGCACCTCCAAACCTGGCCTGTCCAAGACATGAGCTGGTCCTCTTGTCGGCACATTCCTGCTGTTATCCAACTTATCCTCATGATATGGTCGGAGCTGACTCACATGAAAGACATTGTGCACTCGCATGTGAGCTGGTAACTTCAGCTTGTACGCAACCTTCCCAACTCGCTCCAACACTGAGAAGGGGCCATCCCACCTTCGAACCAATGCTGAACTCAATCCCTTGGGAGGTCTGAACTGAACCGGATCCATCTTCAGAAAGACCCTGTCACCAATCTTAAACTCAAGATGCATCCTCCCAGAGTCTGCATACCTCTTCATCCGTTCTGCAGCTTTGACCAAGTTGTGCCTTGCCAAATCAACCTGATCCTGCCAATTTCTCAATCTTTCCTCTGCACCTGGACACTGGCTCATGTATCCACTCAACACTGTGTGAGGAGTCAGTGGCTGCTGGCCCGTCGCCAACTCAAACGGCGAAAACTGACTCGATGCACTCTTCTGCATATTGTAACAAAACTGAGCTGAGTCCAACAAGCCCGGCCAATTGGATTGGTCCGCCCAAACAAAGTGCCTGAGGTAATCCTCCAGAATTGCATTGATCCTTTCTGTCTGCCCATCCGTCTCAGGATGATGACTGGTAGACATTAGCAACTTTGTCCCAATCAGCTTGAACAACTCGACCCAAAATGCACTGGTGAACCTGGTGTCCCTATCACTTATGATACTGAGTGGCACACCCCAATGCTTCACAACATTCCTGAAAAAGTAGTCTGCAGCATCCTCCGCCTTGCATGGTGCCTTGCACGGTACAAATATGGCATACTTGGAGAATCTGTCGACCACCACCATCACACTGCCAAACCCATCCACCTCGGGCAACCCTGTAATGAAGTCCTTACTGACACTAGCCCACGGTCTCACTGGAACGGGTAGGGGTTGCAACAATCCTCCTGGAGGTTTTGTCACCACCTTGTCTTGCTGGCATATGAGGTAACTCCTGACATACTCATCTACATCTTGCCTCATCCTTGGCCAAAAGAAACCCCTTTCAAGCAATGCAAGAGTCCTCTTCTGCCCTGGGTGCCCAGCCCAATGACTGTCATGACACTCGCCTAAGAGTTCTCTTCTCAAATTCTTCCACTTCGGGATATAGACTCGATCCTGGGTAAAGACCAACATCCCATCTCTGATGCTGAACTTACGAGTCCTCCCTTCCTTAGCCTGTCTGAAGAGCTCGGCTGCCTGAAGATCCATCACATACCCTTCCTTGATGGATTCCAACACTGACTCGGATAGCACCACCCTGCTCTCACCAGCCTCTGGCACTACTTCCTCCACTGTAGCTAACTGAGCCTTCCTGCTTAGAGCATCCGCCACAACATTCGTTTTCCCAGGGTTGTAGACGAGCTCAAAATCGAACTCAGCCAGGAACTCCTGCCACCTGGCTTGCTTTGGAGTCAACTTGGCCTGTGTCTTGAAGTATGTCGAGGATACATTGTCTGTTTTAACCACAAACTGAGTCCCCAAGAGATAATGCCTCCACACTCTGAGACAATGGATGATCCCGGTCATTTCCTTCTCATGGGCGGGATAATTCTTCTCCCTATCCTGCAACTTCCTCGACTCATAGGCCACTGGGTGCCCATCTTGCATCAACACCCCTCCAACAGCATAGTCCGACGCATCTGACTGGACCTCAAAAGGCCTTGTGAAATCAGGCAATGCCAACACTGGCGACAAAGTAAGTCGCTCCTTCAACGTGTCGAATGCTTCCTGGCACTTGTCTGACCACCTCCATTTTCTATCCTTCTTCAGAAGATCAGTGAGGGGAGCCGCACACTTCGAATACCCCTCCACAAATTTCCTGTAATAGTTACCCAGACCCAGAAACTGCCTCACCTCATGCACATTCTGTAAAGGCTCCCAATCCCTGATTGCTCTTAGTTTCTCCGGATCCGGTCTGATCTTCCCTTTCCCAATGATATGACCCAAGAAGTGCACCTCCTCTTGAGCAAACACACACTTCTCCTTTTTGACAAACAGGTTGTGCTCCGTGAGCAGCTCAAAAACCTCTGCCAAATGTTGCTTGTGCTCCTCCATGTTTCTGCTGTAGACCAAGATGTCATCCAAATACACCACAACAGACTTATCCAACAAAGATCTGAACACATCGTTCATGAGTGTGCAAAAAGTAGCTGGCGCATTGCAAAGCCCAAAGGGCATCACTCTGAACTCGTATGACCCATACCTGGTCACACACGCAACCTTTTCCTCATCCCCCGATGCTATTCTCACCTGGTAATACCCCTGCTTCAGATCGAGCTTGCTAAACACCCGAGCTCCTGACAATCTGTCAAAACAATCTGCTATGAGAGGTAGGGGATATTTGTTCTTGATGGTTAGCTTGTTGAGGGCCCTGAAGTCAACACATAACCTCAATGTCCCATCCTTTTTCTTCTGGAACAAAACAGGCGCCCCGTACGGAGATCTCGACGGCTGAATATACCCTGCCTCAAGCAACTCCTTCAACTGCTTCTTGAGCTCAACCATCTTTGGACCAGACAACCGATATGGTGCCTGGGCTGGAGGCCTCGCCCCCGGTTCCAACTCTATCTTGTGATCCACGGCCCGCCTTGGCGGAAGTTGAGCAGGCAATTTCTCTGGCATCCTATCCTTGAACTCAAGTATGATCTCATCCACTTCTGATGGAACCGGAGTCTCCTGGACCTCGTCCAACTCGTCCCACCCACCAAGTAGTGTAGCTAAGAAAATTGGCTCATCTGGCTTCTTCCCTCTCACTGCGCGCTTCATGCTCAACGCTGAGACCACCTGACTCTTTCCTGGTTGTCGCCGATCTGATGTCTTGACCACACAAGTCTGATTCGGATCCAAGAACATCAAAGACTCCAAATGTGGAATCACTGCAACTCTGCCAATCCTGAGAAATTCCTGACCCATGATCAACTCGAAATCATCCATTTCAATCGCCATGAGATCCATGTGGCCCTGCCACCCTCCAACTCTGACCAACTGATTCTTCACAAATCCTATCACCTTCTTGGCCGGTGAGTTGACTGTCTTGAAGGTGCTCGTGTTGGGTAGCACCTTGAGCCCCATCTCCACTGCCCTCTTCGCAGCGATGTAGTTGTGTGTGGCACCGGAATCTATCATTCCCATGGTGTTCTTCCCTGCTATCTGGACCTCCACATAACACAACCTATTCTTATTCTCTGGTTGGGCCGCCGTAGTCTTTACCTGACTTTGAGCTCCAAGAGCTCCCAAACCAACCTGAATCACCCCCATAGCTGGAGCTTCTGCATCTGGCACTGTAGCCACACTCTGCGCTGTGTTTGTATTGTTCAATCTCTGCCTCTCCGGACATTCCCTTGCAAAATGCTTCGGGTTCCCACAGATAAAACACCCACGCTGCCTCCAGGGAGTCCTGGACTCCTGATCCTTAGGTTTGGCCGACCCTCCTTTCTTACTCTCCTGAGTCTTGGGAGACCCACTCTTGTTGGATTTATTGGGGTTGGACCCCTTTCCAGTTTGTTTCTCCTTCCCCTTGGACTTGCTCTTGTCCTCCTTCGGGGTCGAATACTTGTCTTTCCTTTGAGAACTAGACCCGGCACTGTTCCTCTACAAGTCATTCTTGAAATCTAACAGCCGGTCTGCCACTGCAATCGCTTCCACCACGGACTGGACATTTGCACGCCTGAGCTCCTGCTGAGCCCACGGCGCGAGACCCTTCATGAATTGAAACAACCTGTCCGGCTCGGACATGTCCTTAATCTCTAGCATCAAGGTTGAGTAAGACTTGATGTAATCCCTGATCGTCCCACTCTGTTTCAAGTTCATGAGCTGCAACCTGGCCTGCCAGGCTGAGTTCCCTGGTCTGAACTGGTCCTTCAATGCTTGCTGAAGCTCATCCCAGTTGTCCACCTTCACCACCGTCTTGCCCGCCTTCGCCTCTTCGGCTCGGGTTCTCCACCAAATCTTGGCATCCCCAGACAAGAATGTGACAGCAGTTCTCAACTTCGCCTCATCTGAATACCCGATGAGGGCATCCAAATACTGGCTTACATCCCAAAAGAAGTTTTCCAGCTTCTTGTCATCTCTCTGACCATCATAACACTCCGGTGGTTTACCTTTGTGAGCCGGCTGGCCGACTCCCTGTGCTATGACCCCCTTCAGAAACTGGAGCTCGTCTGCGAGCTTCTTCATCTCAATATCCCGTGAAGCCATTTCATCATGGAGATCCCTGACCTCGACTTCCAATGCGTCAATTCTCTAACTCAAATACTGGTCCTCCAAGGACTCCATTCTATTCTCCAAATCTGAGACTCTGTCCCTAGTCCTCATGGTCTGTCTGTCTACAGTAATGTGCCGCCTCTGCTCAGGCACATTCTCCGGTTGTTGACCCGACTCTCCCAAAGGGTTCTCATCTCCGGAATCCATTTGAACTAGATCTCAAAACTTCAAAATGTGGTGTTGCAAACTTGGAGTATCAAACCTCTGCTCTCAGATCCTAGATCCACTTAACAGACTCGAGCACCTTGTGCTCTGATACCAACTGTCACGGGGCCACGCCTCCGTGCGGCACCGACGCTCACTTCTTCACTTGTCCCTGAGAGTCAAGTGCGCCCACGAGCCCGGACTATGCCTCCAAACCACCCAAGTCAAAACCCTGCACTACACCAACTCGGCAAAATACCAATGCACAACGGAACTACTACTCTAACAATGCAACCAGATATATACACTGCAATGCAAGAGCCCAATATATACACAAAAGATAACTCAACACAGATATAGGGTAAATGGATAGCTTTATTGATTTCAAACGGCCCCTGGCCCGGTCTACATCAATTTCAACCTGATATTGTTGATCACTACCCTGAGCTCTTCCCACTGAGCCCAAATACAGTTCCCACCCCTAAGTCTGCACCAACTCTTCAAGCACTGATCTGAACTGATCTCGACCCTTGGTATGTTGCTCTTCACGTTGATTCCAAACTCTGCGATCACCCTTGACCACTTCGGAACTGCCCTGAGAACCACCCATTGATTCCCCAACTCCAAGACCCAGGTCCCCAACTCGGGAACTCCTAGTCCACTCCTGCTGCACTGCTGACTCCAACAACTGAATCAACACCACAACACCCAACCCAATCTCTATGCACTGCTCTCCTTGCTCAAACACTGAACTCAGATCACATCGCCTGGAAAGACTTAGCACAAAGATCACAACAACAAAAGCTTTGGTTAGCTTGGTGCATATAGCACTTGTATGGGGCGACAGAATGTCATATACCCCATATATAAGCTATTTGTATGAATCCCAGCATGCCGTAGGATGCGCCCGAACAATCGCCGAATCCCCCACTTTCTGCCTTTCTGATCCGCACTCAGGAATTCCGCCGAACTCCCCAACCTCTGTACAGGAGCTCCGCCGAACTCCCCCATCACTGCATTCTTCCCCAGGAAGTCTGCCTAACTCCCCCAGTTATGCTTTTGGCCCAGGAAGCCCGTGCTACCTCGGAACTCCCTCTTGACTTAGCCCGGAATCTCCATGATATCTGATCAGGACATCACTTCAACACCCTAACTTTGGCTCAACCTGACTTGGCGTAGCATTCTACCAAGTACTAGCTCTCTGAACCCCGAATTCGGACCCACTCCAGAACTCGCCTCGGCTCGCCCAACTCTGCAAAGCCTACCTTCCAGTTGAGTCCTTGACTTCAACCCCGTTTCAATACTTGGCTCATCCCCTGGATAGCCCACCTTGGATCGGCGCCACACTTAGGCAACTCGCGACCCCTTACACAGACCAAAGCTGGGGTGAAACAGGATCGGATTTCACTAGCGACCTCCTCCCACCCACCCCAATGCCTCGACATCCTGTGGTTGCTAATATGGTCGTATAGAAAGAATCGATATAGTCCCATGGGAGCGGCTTGCTTCGTGCCGCTATCAAAACCATGACATCTCCTCTCACCCTGCAGGGCCATCGCTTGCTTGAAATGCTCCGATCGATGTGCCGCTGAACCAATCCTTTCTTTCTTTCTCTATTTCTTCTCCCGACCGACCGGGGAACCCTAGTTACCCCCCATGCATGAATTTAGGGATATAGCTGATTGATCACAATGGCAATGACCCTAAAAGTTCATCCAATGTTGAAGTAGATTTTGGAAAGCCAAACACCCTAAACCTCAAAGTAGATAATCTTGATGATGATGGATTACCTTTTAAATTAGTTTGAACCTATATAGTGGGGACATATTATTTGGAAGGTGAGATCATTGCTATCTAATCCAAATTTACCCTCAAGTTGAAGCATAATAAAAAGAGGTAAATAATCAAGTTTAGGAACAACCTAAAATGCTAGAGTTATCCCTTGAACCCTCCTATATAGACTTGGATCACAAGGACACCTTCATTTGGAAGGACTGCCTACATCATTATTTACCTCTTTTTATCATTTCTATATTTTGAGAAATTTGTATGGTCTTTGTGACTAGAAATATTAATAGTCACAAAGACCATACAAGTTCCTCAAAATATAGAGGTTAACATTCTTCCCTTCAAACAAGGCCATCAAATACATATCTAGTTGTTATACTACAAATTATATACTAAGATGTCTTAACATATATAATAAATTTTAAAGTATGATAATCCACATGCTCTAATACGCCATGGTGACATTCTCATTACCATCTCAAATAAACATGAAATGAACTAGTTTATGTATATACCTTATTGAATAAGGTGACTTCAATCACATGCTATGTAAGTTCAAATCCTGCATAATTTATGCCCAATTAACATGAGATAGATCAACCATAAGGTCCCAACCTATAACAAAATTTTCACACCTCAATGAATTCTCCAAATAATCAAATATTCAAGAGCTACATGAGAACATGTAAACTCAAAATAGATTGTGTCCTTTTATTAAGTACCTAACCACAAACTAGATGTACAAATTTATTAAAGAATTAATATCGTGATAATGAAACAATACAAGTTTATATACCCTTCCTTTGAATTGACACAAACATTGCCTTATAAATATCATATTGTATTCAAAACTTTATCTATGATTCTAAACATATATCCATAAAAATATTATATTTGAGTATACATACCTTCTTACTAGATCTATTAACTCATTCCATGATATAGAGTTTCTTATTCCTTCTAAAAATACAGATTTCTGAGACAATCCCCTAACCATAATATACGACTATGTCTGAAATGTCTAGGACAAGATTCATCATAAAATAATTAAGACTAATAAGTAAAACCTAATCTTGTGAACACATAAGAACAATTACAATGTTCTGCACAATCGTATACATGTATTGAAATTTATTCAGTGCTTCCCAAATCAATACAATAACTCATTCTTTCAATCAAGTACCACATGAAAATAAAGATGAATAACATTTTAGCAAACCTCTAAGCAAGATTACCATAGATTCGAAGATGAATAGAATAGTTTTCAAAAATCTGAAGACTCGTAAAATGAAGCTCATCAATATAACTAAACTAATTCACTAGAGTTTTTCCTTGTTCTTTCCTTCACCTAAACAATCCTCCAACACCCAAATTCTTAGCTTGCAAACAAATAACTTAAATCTTTTTTTTCCCTTCAAAGTATTATCTTATAGATAGAAGGCAAACATAATCTGTCTTACCAAAAGAACCAAGCAATACAATCTTACCAGTCACTTTCAATAGGTGATACAGAGCACCATTGTTGTTCTAACTTCCACAAGGGGGTTCTATTTAAAAATTCTCATGGTATGGAATCCAAGATCTCCAAGATAAGAAGATGAGCCATTCAGTAATTGTGTTAATAACTGCAGTAATGATGTTGAAGACAATTTGGATGTAGGCACTGAAATCTGTCTTCAACTCCAAAAAAGATATAGCTCAGGCACATCCGTATCCACTATGACAGTGCCAACTACACAGTACCTCCAAACATACTTAATCTACTGGAACATAATGTACATTCCCCCAGAGATGGAGGAAGTGCAAGCACATAGCGATTCTCTCTAATTCCTTCAAACATAACACAACACTTGAATTCGCCTCTGTGAAGCCCTCGGCTTCCAACAGTCTGAGATCTTGTGGCCCAAGTTGAGCAGGTCCATGGGAGAAAGCTCGCTTCAGGCCAAACCAACTACCATTGCTTCTTTCCTCACAAGAAATCAGCCCCAAACGAGTCACTCATTTTCCTCTATCCTGTCTGCTCCAAAACCCTCGTTTCAGCACAGGCAGGAAGGATGGCGGCGAAGGTGGGAACGTCTAGCTTTACATCTGCCAATTGCCTTTGCTTGAAAGATTCTGTGCATATCCTGCAATCATGGTATTTCATGAGAAGACATTTCTGTTGATGGATTTCGTCCAACCTTCGCGCCTCCACAATGCTCTCATATTTTTTTGCATACATATCTACTGGGCAGTTTCAACGATTACCCTTTTTTTCTGATGAAGTTTTTCTTCTATCCGTTTCCTTTGATGGATGTCCATACTGCCCGCGTCCAGTCGATTTAGGAGAAGATGGAAGCCCATATTCTTCACGTAGTGCCCATACCTTATTAATGGCACGGCACCACCTTCACTCCAGATCGCCATACTGTCCCCACTCTCTCTCTCCCACCAACTTTTGGGCATTTTTATTCATGGGGTCATGAATTTTTATTATGGCTGGTAATGACACTGCTACTCCTGTAACTGATGTTTCCTCCCTCTTTAAAATCTTCTTTGTGATGTGATAGCTGTCCCTATGGCGAGGGATGTGATGCCTATGTTTCCTTTTGAATTTCAATAGTTCTCGGTTTCCTTCCTCTAACTGTTGTGGATCTAGAATCAAGCTGAGAGCGAGTGGCTTGAGCGGATACAATTGTTGTTGATTCCTTTAGAGCTTAAATTATTTTAGCAAGCATAATTCATTCATTCAAATCAAGCTCTTCGTTAACACTACCCTGAATGACTACTTCCAGTAGCTCCTGCAATCTCTGATCATTATCTTCCAAGGTCTGAGGGATGTTCAATTAAATTTGTTTTTTTGGCGAATTCAGATTGATCTGTAGGGTTTCTTCAATTACTAAATTTAATTAGTCAAGACATTCAAAGTTGAAAGAAGCAGGTACTTCCAATTCCAATATACGATCTTTTAGTACCCCTTCATGCAATTCCTCTGACTGCTTTTTCTACGGTTTTGTCTTGAGAGGAGAGATTTTTCCACCATTTGAACTTCTATCTCTGCTCCTCTGATGTTGATTTAGCCTTCCAAGCTTGCTTGAGCTTGATTGACGCATGAATTCAGATTCTCTCTGCTTCAGATCTTCTATCAGGGCATCCTCTGGCTCTGATGCAGATTGAGCCTCTGTTCTCTGCTAGCCAGTCTCAATAATGTTGTTCAGTTCTTTTCAATAATCTCCATGATGTACTCTACTTCTGGAAGACAAATAAAAATCATACATTTTTTAAAAACAAAACAGCAAATACATATATATATGCCTACAAATACAAAACCCAGATTCACCTAATCAGAATGTATATGTGAAGGCCAGAAACACAAGCAGCAAAATTTATATATATGCCTACCAATGCAAAACCCAGATTCACCCAATCAGAATGTGTATGAAAACACAAGCAGCAATATTAATTTATCTTTCATCTAGAAATAAAACTGAATTACAGATAGCCACCAAATACTATGCAAACAAGAGACCAACACCAAAAATAATAATATTAATAAGCCCAACACTAACACCCAAAACTCCTGGGCTTCTTGATTGTAGGGCCAACAACCAAGGTTCAAACCTCGCGGGGTCTTTCCCTACCGTGTCAACAATTGAGACTGTTTGACCTTGGTGTTTAGGGGAGACCCTTTGGTGAAATGGTGGGGCTTCTTGCCTGTAGAGCCAACAACCAAAGGCTCATACCCTTAATACCATACAATTTATTTTAAGCATAAAAAAGTTCAACTAAGCGAATGGAGAAGAGAGGAAGCGGGAAGAAGTGTGGAGGGGGAATTTTGAAATTTGGAGATGATGTAAGCGGTGAAGAAGACAATACTGAGGATGTGGATGGATCACTTGTGGGAGGCGACTTGTGGCTACTGCTGTTTTCCAGGCAGCTAGATGTGTTGTGGAGCAAGTTGTTATCGTCCAGTTGGGACACAACAGTTTTGCTGCTTGCTATTGGATGCCCTCTTTGCTGTGGGGAAGGTGTTGCCCTATGGGGTGTTGGTTTTGTCCTGCTCAAGTTGGTGGTTTTGGCTCCCTCTCGGGAGTGTTGATACCCTTCAAGTCCTGGAGGAATGCATTTCCTTTTTGGGGCTTCTGTGCTAGTTTCTTTGGGCTTTTTGGGAGCTCGTCTTTTCCAAGCAAGCTCTGAGGCTGTGGTAATGGGATTCTAGAGGAGATAGGCGAGGTTGGGCTTTGTTGTGAGATTTTTTATTAAGTCTCTCCCTTTTGTTTGCCCTTGTGCTTCTTGGTCTATGTGCTTTTTGCTGGGTTTGGTGCAACCTACCTGCTTTCTTTGTTGTTTCTTTTTGCCGGTTGTTGTCCCGTGGAGTTTTATCTTTATGATATCTCTCTTTTTGAAGCTGGGTGGGTTCCCATGTGGGCTCTGTTTGTTTTGTTCCTTTTGGGACTAGTTTGGGCTCTCTTTTCCTATGCTGCTCCCGTTGTTTGGCATGGGTTTGGTGGGCTTGAAGAGAGTGGAGTTTTTATTTGTTGCTATGGATGTGGAAGGGAGCCTCTCTTTTGTGGCTTGGATCCCCTGGTTGGTGAAGTTCTCCTTGTTGAAGGGGTTTGGCTATGCTTCATGGTCCCTAGTTCTTTTCAGATGATATTTAAGGGAGATAATGCTGCTGTTATCTCAGATGTGAAGTTGGTTCTGTGTGACCATTGGGTTGTGACCCTCCCTAAGATGGTGAAGAGTATTCTTATGAAGGGAGTTTATTATCTTTTGAAGGTTGATTTGTTGTATTGGCTGAAGGGTCTCTCGTTGGCTGAGCTGTTACAAATGCTGTTTTTGAAGGCTTAGAAGTTCTAGTTTTTTATTCTGGTGGCTGAAGTGCATTCTTCTTCTTTCTTGAACCAGTATCTTGCTATGCCAAAGGTGGTTATGACAGCCCTTCCTTCAGAATTTTTCTCTCTGAGTCTACAAGTGGTGTCTTCTATGGAGGTGGTGACTATTCCCATTGAGGCGGAGCCCTCTTCTATTGAGGTGGAGGTGGTTGTTGTAGATTTGATGGAGAATTCTTTTCTCTTCTGCTTGTTCCTATCGAGGTGGAGCATGTGTGGGTAGAATATTGAAGGCTTTGGAGGTTTGGACTCTCATTTATTCCTCTCCTATAGAGGGGAGCTCCCTCCTATTATGATGGAGTTGGGGTTGGCATTTCAGGTGAGGTGCTGCTACAAGAAGGCTGATGTGCTTCAGTGTTCTGTTGTGCTCTCTAACTCCTCTATTGAGGTGGGGTTGTTGGATTTGCAAGTGTTTTTGTTTAGGGGTTTGATGGTGTTCTACATCATCAAGATGTTTGTCTCTCTTGGCTCAGTGGTGTCTTCCCTGAGCGGGTGGTTTGCTAACGCCTGGTTGTTGCAAGCAGTGTTTTTGTTTACCTAAGGGTTTCCGCAACAGTTAAAACCTGGTTGTAAAGGGATCTCGGTCCCTTGTTTTCTTTTCTAATGTAGCTTGTGTAGTCTTTTTTTTTTAGTTGCTACTGCTGTTGGTTTGCATGTTATCTTGTATGCAACATGCTTTGCTTTGACAAGATTATGGGTCCCTTCAAAACCGTTCTATAATGAGTTTCGGGTCCCATCAAGACTTGTTTTATCCCTAATCAAAAACACCCAAAACTCTAAATAAGGAGTAATTAAAAAACCCAAAAATAGGAACTACCCGAATCAACGCTTACATATGCAAAATAGCAAAATGGACGGGGAGTGGGAATCGTGCTTGAAGAAGTGCATAGCCTAAAAACATGCTTTAAAGATCTGGAAAGATCTATCCATAGAGACTCTTGCATAAGTGGATAATGGTCCTCGCTCAGTGGCTTCAACAAGACAGCTAAAAGTGCCAATTTCATTTGAGTGGTTTTAATAAAATAAATTAACTGGTTACAACCTCCCTACAGACTAAATTAAACTGATTTATTTTTCAGAAGCAAGGTAATAACAAACTATGGAGGTTCATAATTGTCACAACTGTGAAGTGTGAACTCCCTTTTTCTCTCAATTATACTCTAGCTCGATTCATTACTTTTCTTTGATTCAATTCCTCATTGAAGCAGGAAGATACAAATAATCAACTTCTTTCTTATTCTCGTCGAGTTATCCCCATAGAAATTCATCACCTCCCTACAACAAATCCAACTGTGCAGTGCAGAAGAAAAGGGAGAGCAAAACAATAATCCCAACAATCCAACAGTGCAATGCAGAAGAAAAGGAAGAGCAAAACAATAGTTCCTTTTCACTTTTTCTCTCCACTGTCCGTTCTCTTAGCTCCTGCTCCAAATTACTTCTGAGCTGAAATGGGAGGGAGAAAAATAGAAAACAGCATTTGATTCTCCTCTCTGATTTTCAGTTTGGGCATATAGGCATACGTTCATTATTCGCTCAATACTATCTCTCTTACAGATAACAACGAATAGCCTTTTCTGTCCGAAGATTCATTAACCCATCTCTTAAATGATGGCGAAAGGGGAAAGGCAAAGCTCCTCTCTCTCTCTCTGTGAATACAGATGCAAACAAATTCCAAGATTTATTACTTTATCAAAGCAACAGATGACCAACAATGGCCTTGTTAATGTATGACCAATGCAGGGGAAAGCCAACCTTCCCCAAGACCCTTTTCTATAGATTCTATACCAGGTAATGGGTATGCCATGTTAGTCAACACAAAAAAGTTTCTACAACACACTGATAAAAATGGTCAGTCCAGAAAGGTGGGTTTCGAACCGAAGACATGAGAATTTTATTTTCAGAAAACGTAGCACCATACGACTTCAGGAGCGGGGGCCTGATACTGTTAGTTCTACTGCACAGGTGGTCCCTTAAATTCAGAGAGTATATTTATTAAAAAATTTACAGCATTTTTTACCGTTATGAGTCTTGTTCATAAGGCTTTTTGCCCAGGTCCGTCTCTCTTTGATCCTTCATTGAAATAGACAATCATTTTTTTAATAAAATACTTCGAACATTTTTAAAGTGCATCCTTGCTAATAAGTTATATGGATAAATTTAACATAAACGATAGAAAGATTGTAAATTGTGTGGTTTAGTGAAAAATGAATTATAGGTAAAATATAAAAGAAATGTTGAAAAAATATAAAGATCAACATTTTTATATAATATAATAATATAATGTTAAAATCTATATATATATATAATTGAATTTAAAAACAATATTTCTAATTTTAAATTTAAATTACAAGCCATCAAATTTTTATTACCTAAAATTAAAACTATCTTATTTTTACTTAAGAAATATACTCTCAACTGTTTTCCATTCTATTTCTCTTTTATAAAAAAATATTAAAAAAAAAACATTATTATATTAATCTACATTAAAATAAAAACTAACACATTAAATTCAGATATAATATAATACATGTACAATTTAACAAATAAAAAAAATCTTTTCAAATAACACTTTCATAATAGCCTAAAGTTAAAGCTAACATATTACAAAAGGTACTTTGGATGCTTTACCAATGTGCTAATGATGTCAATAATAGCAAACTAATTTATTAATCTATTGTTTAAAAATGTTAAAACACATTATTTGCTGCATGATATTGGACAGTTTTGATATCTGAATAAAGTTGGAGGAGAGTGATTACATCTGAACTACACTAGGATAATATGAATGAGAAAATACAGTCATAATTTATATTTCATCAGTATGATATTGAAAGTTAATAAAGATAAGAGGTATTTTCTGTTGACTGAAAAATACTTTCTATTTATGGACTGATGAGTTAACTGGGTCTATAAATAATGGTTCATAAAGCACAACATTTTCTGAAGGTTTTGCAAATGGATTGCAAGCTAAATCGACTTTACCTTTGGAAAACTCCATGATTAAATATGCTTGAGTTGGTGTAGTATCGGAATGGGTTACCTACCAAAAAAGTCCAATGCTTCATCTTTATGAGCATCACCTAAATGCAATGAGTGCTAAGTGGACCATTCATTATCATGAGAGATGGATTTATATAAACCACTACTCATGAAACATGAATCAATAAATTTGACTCAAAAATCTACAAAATTGAATTCTGATAACAATATCATAAATTAATAAAAAAAATTAAAACAAGAACCTACCATATTTTTGAAAAGAAATTGAGAAAACATGGCTGTGAGCATGACTATGATTCTGCAAGAATCAACAAAACTGAACTTTATCAGTAACACACTCTATAAAATGAGGGTCAGATAAACAGGCTAACTACTGCTACTTGACACAGATTAACCTGCTGTTGTAGAAGAGTTTGATCTCTAATTTCAGCTATTATTCCAATCTATTTTAATTATGGTTTGGGGTTTCTGCATACCATCAAATTGCAACTTCTTCTATATTAAGATTCTTGTTTTCCAGTCTTCTGCCACTCATATATGTGTAATATCAGCTGCTTTCATTTTTATTCAATAAAAAAACAAATAATATCAGACAAATTTGATTTACCATTGCAAAAATACACTTTTGAAACTAATTTCTCTTTGCAAACATCTTAAAAAATTTACAGTTCATGTTATGAACATGATATGTTTCTAAATTTGACTGTCGGATTTTATACAGTCAAATCTAAAAACATCTATGCTAATTTTTCTTTTGTGAAAAAAATAAAAATAAAAATCTTCAGAAAAAGTCAATCTGAAAATTAATAAAATGAGAAAGGAGCAGACATATGTTTGGGAGTTTGACGCTGGATTTGAAGAAGCAGCTTCCTTGCTCTGTTAATGATGTGCAAACACAGGCAGCCCTGCTCTTCAATTTCATCCAACCTCCACCCAAGCTTACTGTCATTTTTCTCCAAAAGTTCTCCCACTTGTTGAAGGAGGTAAACTTCATCTTCTCTTGCAAGGCAAATCCTCATTATAGTTTTAGTGTTTTCGACTTCATTAGATAGTCGATCAACCAACACTCTGGTGGTTTTCAGTTGATTTTTCAACACATAAATCTCCATGTCGGCGTCATCCAGCTGTGCGCTCTGTTTTTCTGCAACCCAACCAAACTTACACTTGTTTTCATGCCTCAACTCCTGCAGTTGATTCAATTCCTCCAAAGAATTACACATCATGTCCAAATCGGCAGACTGCCCAAATGGGTTTTCCTGCTCAACCAATAACATGAGTTCTTCTCTAATGTGACGGCATTCTTCTTCCTGAAAATCAAAATTTGTAGATTGCAGCCTGAAATTTATATCTCGAATAGCCCTGTAACTCATCCTAGCGTGGTGGGTGCTTTTGAGAAGGCAGGCACAGAGCTCAAAAGCATTCTGGGTATTGCTAAAATATTGTAATAGCAATGTCTGAAGCTCTGGTTTGTTGATGTATTGTTGAAGGACATGGTTGTTAATATATTCCTCATTGGGCTTAAGCAATTGTCTCAGGGGATTTCTGAGATTAGAAGGGGACTGAGAGAGAGTACCATCAATATTCCTACGGACTTCCTTGCAGAATTGCTCAAACGATGTTGAATTCATGGCAATCTCGTACTTGGGGTGTGATGATTCCTCTGATGATCTTGACGCAACCCCTGCAAACACGCATTGAAATTTGCAATTTCGATAATAAAAAATTCACAGAACACCTGCTTTACATTTATAGAATTTCCTGAAATGAAAATCTTTTGCAAGGTAAAAGGGAAATCCGCGTGAACCTTCAGTTGTAGGCAACCATAAAGTTTTAAAAATGTTGATCCGCGCTTTCTTGTAGATGCCCCGTTTTCTCTGAAGCTACTCGGAATTTCAATGGTGATTTAAGCGATCCACTTATTCCCGAATGTTATTTCTCATTCAATTTTATTCCCGACACTAAGTACCATCTTGCCTTCGAAATATTATAATAATATAATTAATTTTACAAAAGGATTTATTTTATCTTTACTATTATGGTGTTAGAATGAAAATTGTAATATTTTATTTAAATATTTAAAATCCATCCTTCAACCATTATTTAAAAAAAATAAAAAATTATTTCACATCAACTATCAATTTAACCAACCAAACATATTCCATCTTAAATTGGAAGTGTTAATTTCAATAACTCATCATTCACCATGGTAACGACAATCAACATCACACTTATAGTCTTACCATTAGAAGTGAACCTCAATTCTTGACATTTTATGTTCTTGGCATTTCATGTTCATACCTTGAGAGAGATTTTTAATACTCTTAAATATGCAATGAACATTTTCCTCATAACGAGAGATAAAAATCAAATCCAACTAGTGAGTTAGGGGAGCTAGCAATCATCAAATTCCTTAACCTTCCACTACACACTCTAATTTACATTTATAATTCATATATCAAAATTTCTTGTTCACTCATCCAGGTACTCTTGGTTAGGACTAGCCATGCATGCTCACAAGCGTAAAAGTCCATTAAGATATTCAAAACAATTATGTACATATCAAGTGATCAACTTGGTTATGGTCGGTTGGAAGTGCAAGACAACATACTTAAACCAAAGTCAAGTGAGCTTCATAGGTCCAGTGTTTGAACCTAGTCATTTTGATACCAATGTAAAAATCCGCCCCTCGGGCACTATTTTTTTTTTAATTAATTTACCTCAACTACCAACTTAACCAACCAAATATATTCCATCTTAAATTAGAAGTGTTAATTTTAATAACTCATCATTCACCATGGTAATGAAAATCAACATCACACTTATATTCTTACACTCAAAGGTGCTAAGATGTTATGCTTAGGGTCATCCCTAGACCTAGACCTAAACCTTGAGGGTTCATGATGACCCTACCTACGTATCCCCTCATGGGAATCAAAGGCTTTGTAGTTTTCCTACCTATGTTAAAGGGAGTTCATTCTCTCCTCTTGCATGAGATCTCTAATCTCATTTTTAAACCATAACTATTAATTAAGTACATGTAAGCTATCAACTTAACCAATTATAATATAATGATAATAAATTTTCCATCAAGTGTTGGGTCCTGTAAAATCCCCATCTCGGGCACAACATTTTTTATTTTATTTTTAATTAGCATCAACTACCAACTTAACCAACCAAGCATTTCCCATATAGATTAGAAGTGTTAATTTCAATAACTCCACATTCACCATGGTAACGAAAATCAACGTCACACTTATATTTTTACACTCAAAGGTGTTAAGCTCATACAACTAGAGTCGTTCCTAGACCTACGACCTAAGCCTCGAGGGTTCATGATGTCCCTTCCTACATATCCCCTTATGGGAATCAGAGGCAATGTAGTTCGCCCCACAATGATAGAGGGAGTTCAATCTCACCTCTTGTATGAGATCTATTATCTCACCCTTAGTCCATAACTATTAATTCAGAATAGGTAAGCTATCAACATAGTCAATTATAATATAATGATAATAATCTTGCCATCAAGAGTTGGGTCCATACCAAACATTACTAGGCACTAGTGTACAAACATTCAAAATATTCACAAGGATCATATCATACCATAATCCCAAAGATCATACACAATGGTCGTCATGAGCATACCCCCATATACACAAGTTGATTAGCTCATACACAATACAAGTACAACAGTGACTAGATCATGCATAGATCATAAGTGCAACAATGACTGTATCATACACAGATCATAAGTGCAACATTGATTGTCTCATGCACAGATCTCAAGTATACAGTGATTGGATCATACACAAATCACAAGTACAACAAGATTATCTCATATGTACATCACAAGTACACAATTATTATCTCATTCGCACATCACAATTACATTAGTGACTAGCTCCAACATATATCGCACATACATGGTGACAAGCTCCATCATACATCACATAAACACGGTGACGAGCTCCACCATACATCACATAACATAATAAAAATGGTTGACTAACACATCACAATGGCTAAAACATGTCCATAATGCATCATAGATAGAAATAATATCGGTGCATTGTGCACTACACCATGGGTCCTATCCTTTCTCCTGGTCTTCTACACCATGGACAAATGGGAAGAGGATCCAATGCATCTCATACTACATTTTGGGTCCATCCTCAACCCCACAAGGCTAAGCATATAGAGTCTAACAACTGGGAAGGGGATTTGGTGCATTCCATACTACACTGCGGGTCCATACACCATCCCAAGGGTTTCCCCAAGTAGTGAACCTACCAAACCCAGTGGATTCTGACTTCAATCGCCTATAGGCCACCGGCGACAAATCTATTCACCCAAGAAGTAGCTCCTGACATATACCACCTTGTGACCTTAGTGATATTGTCAGCTATCTTCTTCACAATCCTGGGTAATACTGGCCTCGGTCACTTACGTTCCCTCAATGATAGCTAGTGAACCCCCTCGATACAACAGTTAGCCCCACATTACCATTACCCGCATAGATGGGTCCATACCCGTGCAACCGTTACCATATCTTAATCATAACCAAGGTAGCCATAACAACCTTTCACCTCCGTGAACCAAGTGAATGTTGGCTAGTCCCTAGCAGTAGCCCAAACATCGGTCATTGGCACGATCCAATGACTTTCTGCCATTGCTCAAATATCCCAAAGGTTCACTCTTGGGCGGGTCATACATAACATGAATCACAAATCACCATCAACAGATACACAAGCCTATACATGGAGACCTCTAGATATGGAGTCGGTTTTCACAACACATGAAGTCATATGGAACCAACACGAGATGCACTTTGCCAAACTTATGCATATATTCAATTACTAATTATAAGGTAGTCAGTCTTCGCTTACTAACAAAAGCATATTATGTGTTAAATACACAGTATTAGATTTCTTTAACTCGTTCATACCCATCTGGTACCCATTCCGCCTCAACCCAAGGCCTACTAAAGAGAGAAGGTCAAACCAATCAGGACAAATCCAACCTTGGGAGTTTCCCCCCTAAGCCCTCCCCTTACAGACCTAAAGTCATAGGGTCATCCTTTACCCAAGGACTACCTACATTCCCACTTCCAAACGGGTCAAAGTCACACGTAGTTCTCCTACAGAGTCTCTCAAGGATACCTATGCACCAATTCCCATATCCAAGGTTCCATTAATTACTATGTCTTACTCTGAAAAGGTTTCTTTTAAATGTTTCCCAACAATTAATAGTCCTTAACAACAAGCAAGGAATTCCAAAACCATTCACAATTCGACAAACCTCTTCCATGTCACTTTCATTCAAGGACATCAAAGTCTCTAATTAGACCTTATCATCAATGTTAATTTCTCACCCCAAAGTGAGCATCCCAAAACTCTTACAGTTACCTATCGAGGATATTATACAACAGTGGGTTCTCAGGTAATAGTTTATAATATAGGGTTTTATTTAGGATTAGAACATAATTTTGGTGATCTTAGAGATCAAAAGTGTATTGGTTCTTGATATCTTGAACCATTATATTATACTAATGGAAAACTCCTTAAACAAATTCATATATGAAGATAACATAGTAGAATAAATATCTCTATTAAGATACATTTACTAATAGTAAGAGCATTAACACTCATTATCTATTCACAATGTGATAATTATGTGAAGCCCTAATATGGCTCCAATTGGTATTCGACTAATATGATTAAGTATCATGATCCTATTAATTTGTGAAATCAATTCCCATTAGAACATACCACACCTCAATAGGGTCATTCAAACACTATTTAACAACAAAAAAACATAATGTAATAGTTATATACTTGCTCTAACAAGGTCGATATGTAAGTTGACTCTAGATGGTTGGCAACACTATATTTATTAGACCAACTCATGAAAATATAAACCCGATAATAATAATAATAATAATAATAATAATACTCTTAGTCTTCTAATTTCACTTACTTTGAGTTGTCACCCCATATCCTTATAATCTAGTTTAGTTCACAAACTAGATAATTTTTTCATGCTTTTCATTTAGGCTAAACTTGACCATTCATACTAAATATGACCTTGATGGTCACTAGTAAGATATCATGAGATGTTGCATAGCATGTTTCTATAGGGTATATCTCTTAACTCATTCTAAACAATATTTTCCCTCCATTTAGTATGCAATCATATGGTGATCCAATATAGCTCTAATATCCTTCCTTCCTTCGTATAATAATTCTCATATCAAGGTTGTTATGTTTAAGAGGTTATTGGCATGTAAAGCAACACCAAGTTCCAACATTAAATATATGTTTAATAAAGTGTGGTTGTAGTGCCACTAAATGAAGCCATCATTCCTTAATTAAAGAACCCTATCATAAATTATGAAGAAAACTAATTACAATTTAAAATCATTCAAATAGAACTTGGCCATAACTTCTTTCTTAAATAAGATGGATAAATTTTCACAGTATAAAAGAGCACTTAATTGTAAAGAAACTATTTCAAAAGTCCAAAAGTCGTCGAACTATCAACAAAGTAACTCACCTCTGAATTTCTCAAATGTTCTAATTATGACCTGGAATAGTGGTAGTAGCATCGGTTGTCAAAACTGAAGCCACGTCTTTCCATTCTTCCCAGAGCTCCATTTGCATCCTCCCAAGAGGATACATAGACCTCCTTTTTAACATTCCATCCACACATTTTTTTATTTACTCTCATTCCCTCTATTGGTTATGCTTTGATGGATGTCCACTGCCCATTCAAAGCTCTCATTTCATTGCAACCAAGCAGGGAGGATGCTAATAACAATTGTGGAATTTATTTATTTTCCACGTTTTGGTGGCCCTTCCTCCATTTTTAAATCTTTTTACAAATCCATTTTATGCATAGTATGCAGCCTCTGCCTTCTATGAAACCATGTTTCTTAAGGGATTTAATCCATCATTTCTACCCTCTCCGTACCTCTAAGTTTGATGGTCTTCTCAAACTCTGAAGGGCGTCCATTACCTCAATGTTAGGCACCCATGCGTGCCACAAAAATTTTCAAGGAGTCTCTGAATCCTCCCCTCCAAATCGCAAAACTACCTTCTTTATTTTTCATCTCTATTTTTCCTCCCTTTGTAATTTCTCCCTTTCCTGCGTGACTCCTTCCCTCTCCTCATGTCCCTCTTTCCTTTCCTTCCCACACCATTTATTTGCATTACTCTCTCTATACTCTTCCCCTTCTGCACAATTCATCTATCCTTTTTGCTTTGACGATAGGGGGGTTCTATAACCTGTTCGAGGGCTCTCATTACGACATAGGTAGAGGTGGTAAGGACAACAGTGGTGGGATTTGGCTTTAGAACTTCCAATTGTATTTTCCTAACAGTTTCTAAAGCCCTTTCAATGAAACCATGGAAAGAATGATGTTGAGAAAGGACGTGGAGTCTGTGTTTTTTTCTCCTCACACCATTACTTGCCTTCATACATAGCTATAATTATTTTCTATCTGCGTGCCAACCCCTTTCTCCTCAAGCATTTTCTATTTTTCCATCCATTTTCCCTCTGCGTGCCCACTCCATCTCTGTCTCACCTCCTTTCTACACTTTGTCCAAATCTATGTGTATCCCACAATAAAGGGGTTGTGCCCATTTAAAAATCTCCTCTACCTTTCTCCATGCAATTTCTCCTTTCTATCCCTAGATTCTTCATCTCTCTTTCCTTACGATCTCTCTTCCTTACGCCTTTCTGCATTCTTTTGGTCTCTGTTTTCTAGCAACCTCCAAACTTAAATGTGTGTAGTTGTGGGGGTCATGAGGGTTTTTAAAATTGTCTAAAGGCCTATCATTTTCCATGTAACCTGACACTTAGGCAGCTCGAAGAACTTGGATGCCATGTCTTATGGACATTCCCACCATACTCGAGCCCATTCCTATTTAATTCAAGTTGTCTCCTGTCTTGAGAGGGGTAGATGGCTCCATAAATAATTCTCTTGTATTGTTGGGTCTTCCATGGAAAATATCTTGACCTCCACAACACTTTCTTTTCCTTCCTTCTTTTATTTATTTTACTGACTACACCCATGCAACAGGGGTCTTTCTGACTGGGATGTGACAGGTCCATACCAAACATTACCAAGCATTAGTGTACAAACATTCACAATATTCACAAGGGGCATATCATACCATAATCACAAAGATCATACACAATGTTTGTCATGAACAAACCTCCATATACACAAGCTAACTAGTTCATACACATCACAAGTACAATAGTGATTGGATCATACCAGATCACAAGTACAATGGTGATTAGCTCATGTATATATCACAAGTACAACTATGACTATCTCATTTTCACATCACAAGTACAACAATGACTAGCTCATACACATCACAATTGCATTAGTGGTTGACTCAAGCATACATCATAAATACACAGTGACAAGCTCTAACATGCATCACATACATAGTGATTAGTTCCAACATACATCACAAATACATAGTGACAAGCTCCAGCATACATCACAAATACACAGTAATGAGCTCTAGCATACATCACAAATACATAGTGACTAGCTCCAACACATCACACTTACATAATTTGATTAACTGACACATCATAATGGCTAACACACACATGTCCATAATGCATCCCAGATAGAAAGGAATGTTGATGCATTGTGCACTATACCGTGGGTCCCATATTTTCCTCCAATCTTTTGCACCTTTGGACAACTAGGAAGAGGATTTGGTGCATCCCATACTACATTGTGGGTCCATCCACCATCCCAAGGATTTCCACAAGTAGTGAACCTACCATAACCTAGTGGATTTTGACTTCAATCGCCTATAGGCCATCGACAACAAGTTTCTCCACCCAAGAAGAAGTAGCTCCCGACATATACCACATTGTGACCTTAGTGATATTGTCAGCTATCTTATGCACATCCCAGGTAACACTTGGCATCGGTCACTTTTGTGTCCTCAATGACAACTAGTGAACCCCTTCGATACAATGGTTAGCTATGGATTACCGTTATCCGTACAGATGGGTCCCTACCTATGCAACCATTATCGTATCATAACTAGGGTAGCCCATAACAACCTTCACCTCTGTGAACCAGGTGAATGTCGACTATTCCCTAGTAGTAGCCCAAACATTGGTCATTGGCACGATCCAATGACTTCATGTCATTGCTCAAATATCTTAGAGGTTCACACTTGGGTGGGTCATACATAACATGAATCACAATCACAATCAACAAATACATAGACCTATACATAGAGACCTCTAGATATGGAGTTGGTTTTCACAAACACATAAAAGTTACATGGAACCAGCATAAGATGGCCTTTACCCAACATGCACATAAATACCAACTATAAAGCAAACAAATTGCTTACTTCATTCATTTACTATTCAAAAGAACATCATGTATTAAATACAAGTTATTACATTTCCTTAACTCGTTCATACCCATTAGGTACCCATTTCAGCCTCAAATTGAAGCTTACAAAGGAGGAAAGGCCAAACCAACTAAAAACAACCCCAAACCCCGGAGTTATCACCCTAAACCCTCCCCCTAAAGACTTGAGGTCACAAAGGCATCCTTCGCCCAAGGAGTGCCTACATACCCGCTTCCAAATGGATTAAAGTCACATGTAGTTCTCCTTACATGGTCTCTCAAGGATACCTATGCACTAGTTCCCAATTTAGCAACCCTATACCATGACACTTCCAACTGAGGATGTCAAGATCTCTAATTAGACTTCACCACCTTTCTTATTCATAGACTAGCTTGAATGTCCCAAGGTTCATCTTCACATTAGAGGGGCTAGGAATATTAATCTACAAAAATTGTGTTGGTTCATACAAACCCATAAGAAAGCATTTCCATTTGAAATTCATATAATAGGTTTAATATTGAGTTTCTTATACTCAAGGGGTCATTATTTATCTTTGAAGGACATACAATAATATTTATAAGCTTGTTTTAACTATAACCAATAATCAAATCCTAGTTAAGAAAGTTGGCAACACTATATCCATTGGACCAATATATGGAGTAAACCCAATAATAATATTACTTTAATAATATTCTTGATCTTCTAATTTCCTTTTCCCTATGGTGCAACCCCATATTCTTATGATAATCTAGTTAATAAACTAAATAGTTTATTCATACTAGCCATTTAGTATAAACTTGACTTAGTGGTCATTAGTAAGGTTTCAAAAGATGTTGCATAGGATTTATCTCATAACTTGATCCCAACCACATTGTCAAATTAATAATAGTTATCTTCCATTTGGTATACAATTTATATTGTGATTTGTTATAGGTATAATAATAAATTCAATATCAAGGTTCTCGTAGCTAAAAGATTGATAGACATCATGCAGTCATTAAAGCATTTACCATGGTATCAATGGATTATCAAAATTATTGAGTTTCAATATTAAAGATATGTTTAGTAAAGTATGGTTGTAGTGCCACTAAATGAAATCACCCTTGCTTACAATACTATGCAACCTGGTGCTAAGGCTCATATTAATTATATATGATTTATGGTTCATATTATAAGGTTTCTTGCAACTAAAGATTTGATCTCCAGGACTCTTTGCCACCTTGGTTCACTTAAAGTCTCAACATAGAGATGTAATGAACATAATGTTTGCTCGAAATTCCAATCACTTGGATTTTATACCCATGCACAAGTAATTAATCTATTAGATTCATCATAGGGAGAGAAATTCAACTTTCCTAGAGCTTGGTGTGCATTTCTCTAAAGAGCTTGTCATGTAAGATCGGGTCTAAGGCCATTTTGGGAATTCTTCATGTTCATAAAATTGGTGAGTGACATAGTATTTATAATATCCTTAGGAAGAGATATACACTCTACATGAAAAGCTCTAATGTCATTAATCAATAAATTTTAAGCTTCAATTTATAGAACCTCTACCTCTTTATTAAGAAAGGCAGGTCAAGCAAGTCATGCATTTGAAACAAGAAAATACATCAATATTATTAGTCCCAAAAGTGAACTTCCTTCACCAATATACTATCTAGGAACATTAATATTATTGTGTATCTTGTGAATCAATTGTAGCATCATATCAATCATCAAATCAAACTTCCTTTTAGTTTGAGCATCAAGGTTGTCATCCATATTCATATTCCTTTCTCTTCCTAACATGCTATTATGCTTTATAACATATTTTGTAGGAGGAAATTTCATCTTTGAATTCTCTACAAACTTACTTTGTTTTCTGATTTCCCTTAGATATGGTTGATATGTCACCATACTACATAATAACTCAACATGCAAATTTTAATGCTAGAAACATAAGTTGGTAAGATCATCAACTTTGAAACTATTTTAACGTCCCAAGAAAAATACTTATACAAATATAATTTTTAAACCTCTTTAATTACTTATTATTTGGGATAATGATATCAAATTCTAATATTTAAAACCAAATCTTAAATAACTCAATTTAATTGACTGGATACACATTATCATTATCATCACATTCTAATAAGCAAACAAAAAATTTAAAAACAACTTTCAATATTTATCTTATTACAAATAATGATTGAATTGCATTCAAATAATTTACAAAATTAGCAATTACAATAACATTAAATATTCATTTTTATATCCATGACAATTGTAAATCAAACCAATCCAACGCACGTTGCAAAGACAGTTGTCATTGCACCAAATTATCAACTTGTTAATGCCTGATACAACCGCTAGAGTTAATGAACCCATGGGAGGTAGTTAAGCCATGTCATGAACCCAAGCGCTACACTACACAACACAAGGAGACCAAGGGCGTACACCTTGCAACAATCCCCCTAGCGCAAGCAGGGGGTTCGAACTTGTGACCTAGGCTCCGATACCAATTGTTGCAAAGATGATTGTCATTGCACCAAAAGATTGACCTGTTAATACCTAATACAACCGCTAGAGTTAATGAATCCATGGGATGTGGTTAAGCCATGTCACGAGCCTGAGTGTTGCACTGCATAGCAAAAGAAGACCAAGGGCGTACACCTTGCAACACAACATGGCTAAAATTCACGATCAATGAAGCTCCAATGCGACCTCTAAGTGAGTTCTTTCTTTGAAATCAAATGGCTTTCTCCAAATTTGAACAATGATCTTGGTGGGAAAATCCTACCTAGGAAAATTATGGCACCAAAATATGACCAATAATGACATTAAGAAACATGTTGGGGAGTTACAAAGAGAACAAAACTAAAGGTGGAAATATCAAATTTTGAGGGTTGAAATACCACAAGACTCCTGCCAAGGTGTGTGTGAGTAAGGAAAAGTCTAAAAGTTTGACAAATACAATGGAAAGAATGGGGAAAGGATGGAAAGCATGACAAGATGGATAAGTCCAAGATTTGATAGAAATCAAGGAAAAATAGAGTTGGAAAGAAATGCATTCAAAAGGGGAACTTTGACAACTAACCCAAACTTAGAAGAATAGACCTCAAAAAGACTCATTGAAAAATAATAGGAGGAACACATAGAAAAACAAGATCAAGGGAACACAAGAAAGTAAGAATGAACTAATATCTACAAACTTATTTTAATTTGAAAAGGAGACATGAATTTTTTATACCAAATGCAATGATGAGCAAGAATTCCATAATACTTGTGATCACCATTGGATAAGGTGTAAGCACAACAACCTGGACATCACATAAGGTTGATAATAAGATTCCTACATTTCATTAATCATCTATCATTATACAACTGCATAAGTTACATAATTAGGATGTCTTATGGTCTTACCACAAACTCAAGACTAGTGCTTATACCATCAATCATCTTAACTAAATTAACAACAAAAACTAAGAATTCATACCTCGGGCAGGCACAACATGAGACACATACATTTATTATAATACATCTATGTCAATATTGAACTCCTAAGATGGCTATATCCTAGCATCCATCACCTACTACTAGTGAAATCCTATCTAACCACTATTAAACTGGGTATCTCCTAGCATCTATCACGTGCATGTTACTAATTAAAGTCAACTAGCCCTATGATATGAATAAATGCTTATTTTGGTAGAGTGTTCTCCTGAATCTTGTCATGTTAGAGCAATGATAAGCTTAACTATAAGTGGGTCATTGGATTTACAATTTTAGTGATCACCTCAAGATGAGTGGGACACGCTATGTCAAGAGAACAATCATCCTCTACCTATGCCCTCCTAGAGTCCCTTCAACCCTAGTTGTGATTCCAAGAAGTCAACTCTTGTATCAATCTCAATTAAACATGCTGACATTATAAAGTACCAGAACATTGATCTAAAACATACTATTTGATGGGTTTACACCCTAGCTAACTAATCTTGTTATATTTTTACCAACACATAAGTAACACAATGAACCCACATGAGTAGGTCTCTATTCAACACCTATATGTAAACCAATACAAACTTATCAAGAATCAAATTCCATTCACTCCATTCAATTACTATTTGGAAACACATTAATAAATAGGATTAATTCCATAGATGTAATGTTTGATAATATAGATATTTCCAAGTACATAAATTTTTGGTGTATCCCAATCATAAGGCTTAATGCACAACTATCCACCAAATATAAATAAAGAAAAAATGTCATGGCACATTGGTAATACTTACTATTAATTTCCCATAGTTATCAAAGACCATTTGAAGGACTTGGTCCTAAATTTAACATAGATCCAAGTACGCAATTAGAGAAAGGAAAACATCCATACATATATGTGTTGTTCACACACTCAAATAATAATATCTTAAGTCAATATCATCATTATATATAAGTTAGTAGGGTTCTATAACTCCTTCTTAGCCAAATTATAGCTAAGTTTATCGTGCCCTTATTTCTTGGAAGAATATAACTCAGTTAGTCTAGATGATAACCTATACCTTCTCATACTCCTCATTGATCCAAGACAAGACCATAAAGTTTAATAGCCAAATTCCAATTAATTTAGTTTAGATAAGATTAGAGGCATTCTCACACATTCACATCAAGATAGATCACAATGAAAATGGCATTACAAGTTCATCCAAGGTGGAGGTATATTTTGGAAATCCAAACACCCTAAACCTCAAAGTAGATAATCTTGATGATGATGGATTGCCTTTTATTAGTTTGAACCTATATAGTGGGGACATATTAAGTGAAAGGTGAGATTATTATCATCTAACAAAAAATTAGCCTCAAGTTGAAGCATACTAAAAAGAGATAAATAATCAAGTTTAGGTACAACCTCAAATGTTGGAGTTATCCCCTAAACCATCCCCTATGGACTTGGATCACAAGGGAATCCTTCATGCAAGGATTGACTACATGCTTGCTTCCAAATGTGATCAAAATCCCATGTAGTTCTCCTAAGATTTCAACTATTAAGGTGATAAATTTCTCTTTCTTAGGTGAATATAACTTATACAAAGACTAGATGCAACCAATTATCACATACATCAACAAGCTATATGCCTTAAGAATTCCTATCCTTGATAGATAATTTCCCAAATGAAACCAATGATGGCTTTACAAGGATATCAAGTATCATAATCATATTATATTATGACATCCTTCTTGACAAAAAACAACATATCTCAACAAGGGCACATGAGAACCATCTAAACATCAAGGGACATACAACAATAATTATAACTTTCTTAAGCATGATCAATACCTCTGTCCTACTTAGACAATGGGGAACATGTATCCATTGGATCGTCATATGAAGATATATATTCAATAAATTTAGTAATTAATATCCTCAACCTTTTGATTTTATTTACCCTAGACATGGTGCAACCACATATTCTTATACTAGCCCAATTTGGGATCTAAATAAATTTTGCACTTGTTAATTATACTAATTATGACCTTAATGGTCAATATTAAGTGATTACATATAATCAAAATGTAGGTACATCATACTATTGCTAGCATAGAGTTTTATTTAGGTTTAGAACATTATCACAACCCTATTGACCATTTGCTCAACAATTTTATGCCCAAGGCTTAGATTATTAATAGTCGCAAAGGTCATACAAGTTTCTAAAAAATTAGAGGTTAACATACTTCCCTTAATACAAGGCCATTATACACATATCTAGTTGTTATACTACACATTATTCACTAAGATGCCTTAACATATTATAAATTTTAAAGTATGATAATCCACATGTTCTAATACATCATAGTGACATTCTCATTACCATCTCAAATAAACATGCAATGAACTAATATATGCATATTATAACTCACTAAATAAGGTGACTTAAATAATGTGTTATGTAAGTTGATATCTTATATTCTATGTCCAATTAACATGAGATAGATAAACCATAAAGTCCCAACCTATAACAATTTTTTCAAACCTCAATAAATTTTCCAAATAGGTAAATATTTAAGAACTAGCATGAGACTATGTGTAAAATCAAAATAGATATTCAATGAGCTTAATTGTGATATTGCTATTAGGATTCAATCGTGTAGTTTTACAAGTCAAACTCATTTACCCATGTTTCATGAGCAGTGGTTCACAAGAACCCATCTCTCATGATAATGAATGGTCCACTTAGCATTCATTGCATCTAGGTGATGCTCACACAAGTGAAGTATTGGGCCTTCTCAAGAGGTCACCCATCCCAATACTACTCCAACTCAAGCACGCTTTAACCACGTGATTCGTAAAACTACATGGTTGAATCTTGATAGCAATATCACAATTTGACACACTATGAAAAATACCTCCTACTTATCAATTTATGAGCTAAAGGGGCTCTATAATGAACGGTTCATAAGGAAAAACACTTGCTAAAGGTTTTGAAAATGGGGTTGCAAGCTAAGTGGGCTTAACCTTGGAGAAAACTCTATGGTTAAGCACGCTTGAGCTAGAGTAGTACTGCGACGGGTGACCTCTCAGAAGGTTCAATGCTTCACCTCTATAAGCATCGCCTAGATGCAATAATTGTTAAGTGGACCATTCACTATCATGAGAGATGGTTTCTTGTGAACCACTATCATGAAACATGGGTCAATGAGTTTGACTCGTAAAACTACACGGTTGAATTGTGATAGCAATATCAAAATTTGATGTGTTGTGGAAAATACCTCCTACTTATTAGTGAGCTTAATTGATATAGCAAAGGAATGGAACACAGGTATTATGTCCTTTTCTTAAGTACCTCACCACAAATTAGGAGTACATATTTATTAGATAATTAATATCATGATAATAAAACAATACAAGTTTATAGATTGGATTTACGCAAACATTACCTTATAAATATCATAGTGTATTCAAAACTTTATCTATGGTTCTAAATCATAATACTTTAAGTATACCATGCCTTCTTACTAAATTTATTAACTCATTCCATAATATAAGGTTTCTTCTTCCTTAATAGAAATACAGATTTCAAGGAGACGATCCCTAGCCATAATATTTGACTATCTTTAAAACAAGATTCATCTTAAAATAATTAAGACTAAGATTAAGAGGTAAAACCTAATGTTATGAACACATAAGAACAATTACAATGTGTCACACACAAATAAATAGTTTAATCGTAAAGATGAATTGAAACTTATTCCATGCTTCCCAAATCAATACAAGTGTTGGTGTAGGTTATTATTTTCCAATTAGTCCTAAGTTTTTCTTGAATTTTTATTAAGCTTGCTTAGGATAATAAAGTGAGTTTATCATTTATTAACTAGGAGATAAGTGATGAGGTGTCCCCTTCTTTAAAGGGTGGAACACTTTCCACTTCTGGTGGTCATCTCCACTTTTGGTGGTTAATTCCTATTGGTTGGATTTGTCACCTCCATCATCTCCTTAGTTCTATATAAACTCACTACCTAGCTTGTGTTTGTATATACCCTTTCATATTCTAGCATTCTCTTGCATACATGCACCTTGATGGATGTAGTCATTATTCTTTAGATTTTCTTTGAGCTTCTAATGCAATCTTGACATCTTGACATTTGCACATCTCTTGGAATCTCAAATCTGTAATTGTGTTATTTCATTTATAGTTTAATAGCTTCTATCTCTCATAAAAGATCTTCGCTCACTACCTAGCTTGTGTTTGTATATACCCTTTCATATTCTAGCATTCTCTTGCATACATGCACCTTGATGCATGTAGTCATTATTCTTTAGATTTTCTTTGAGCTTCTAATGCAATCTTGACATCTTGACATTTGCACATCTCTTGGAATCTCGAATATGTAATTGTGTTATTTCATTTATAGTTTTATAGCTTCTATCTCTCATAAAAGATCTTCGTTATTCAATCTATTTCATATTTCTAACAACAAGAACTCATTCTTTGAATCAAGTACCACATGAAAATAAAGATGAATAACTTTTAAAAAACCTTTCACAAATCTGAATCCTCACAAAATCAAGCTCATCGATATAACTAAACTAGCTCGCTCCTCCCATTAGAGTTTTTCCTTATTCTTTCATTCACCTAAATAACTAAAAAAAAATATTTTCCTTTAAAGCATTATCTTTTAGATAGAAGGAAAACATAAACTGTCTTACCAAAAGAACCAAGCAATAAATCTTACCGGTGATTATCAGGTGATACATTGTTGTTCCAACTTCCACAAGGGGGTTCTATTTAAAGAATAGAAATTATCATGGTATGATTTCCAAGATCTCCAAGCTAAGAAGAAAAGCCACTTGGTAATTGTGTTATTTACTGTAGTTTGAAATCTACCTTCAGCTACAAAAATGATATAGCTCAGGCACATTCCTATCCACTATGATAGCGCCAACTACACAGTACTTCCAAATATACTTAGTCTACTGGAACATAATGTGCATTCCCCTATAGGCATAGTACTTAGTCTAATGGCAATTCTATCTAATTCCTTCAATCTAAACACACAACACTTGAATTCGCCTCTGCAAGCGGCATGAGTGGATACATTTTTTGTAGTTTCCTTTTAAGCTTAAATTAGTTTAGCAATCATAATTCATTCGTTCAAATCAATTTCTTCGTTAACACTAACCTGAATGGCTACTTCCAGAAGCTCCTGCAATCTATCATCATTGTCTTCCAAGGTCTCAGGGATGTTCAATTAAATTTGGTTTTTTCGGTTAATTCAAATTGATTTGTACGGTTTCTTCAATTAATTAGTCAAGGCATTCAAAGTTGAAAGAAGCAGGCACTCCAATTCCATTCCAAGATACGATCTTTTGGTTAGGTTTGGTGAAGTCCAAATATTCTAATTATAACAACAATTTCTCTCACACTCAAAACGGGTGTCTTTTTGCATGTATTCGCTAATTTAGAAGTTGACCATTTTGATGGATTTTTCCATTTTGGAGATGAGACTAAATTATAAAGTTGTTGCTGCTTGAATATTATGTATTGTATTGAGAATTAATAAAAAGAGATTCCCCTGTTGAAAGTGGATATAGTTTATAAGACGAACCACTATAAAAATCTTGTGTTCTTGTTTTGTGTGCGTTATTGTTTGTTCATTCATTTTATTTTATTTTGCAATCGTTTCTTTAGTTTATTATATTCTCATTAAATTCAACAATTGGTATCAGAGTCATGGAGAAGTATTGAGCAGAGATGGAAAACGATTGGGTGTTTGATTCCTAAGCTATGGATGAAGTAGATATGGAAGAGAGTCCCAACTAGGATGATTGGGCTCGAGCTCTCATGTCTTGGTCGTGTGGCTCTGGAGAGAATCATGATGAAGTGGGAGCTATTCATTAGATGTTTTTGGACGAATTAAATGATGAGGTTGATTTTGTTATTGAAGAATTTCTTGACAATTTAGATATAGCAGAGAGTAATGATGTGCATGTGGAAGATTCTGTGAAAGTCTATTGTTGCTTATTCGACTGTGATAAATGCTCTTCTAGAGGACAAGACCTTGTTGGAAACATGAGCTATGATTCAGATCCTGACATGGGAGTGAGTGATTTTGTGCAAGTGAAAGCTGAAATGAAATGCCATGTACATTGGTGGGATGGCTAGAAAAATGAGAAGGATTTGGCTAAAGAGGAGGAGGATGCTAGGTTTGTCTCCTTCTTGACTCTTGATGTAGTTGTGGCTGCCATTGGCAAAGAGAAAGAAGATAACAAAGAGGGTTTGAAGAAATCATTGGTTAAACAAGGAGAGATTGTGGAGTTTTCCTTCCGAAATGAGGATGCCTCCCAAGGAGAGGAGGATGTAGTCTGGAACCAAGCGAGTGAAGATGAAGATGAACCTGAGGAAGAGGTCAAAAATCCAAAGGCAGAATGGTTTATCATAATCCATTATTCGAGCTCGAAGCAGAAATGGTTTATAATAATCCATTATTCAAGTCCCAAAAGGCGGATGATGATGTTGTCGAGGTTTGCTCCAAAAAAAGAATTGGCGACGGTGACGAAATAAAAGATTTGTGGAACAAAATGAGGGTTTGGTTCGGCATATTTGATTTTCCTGAAGACGTGGAAGGCAACATGGACAAAGACATGGATAACCATATTCTTCCCCACGACGTGGACATGGCCAAGGCCGATGAAGACACTGATGTTGCTGCCAAGGAGCTGGAGGAGATGAAGAAGAGGCTTAAGGAGATGGAAGATGAAGCCGCTTCCCTGTGAGATATGCAACCCAACCACGTCACCTTTGTCGCCCTCCTCCCTGTCTGCCAAAATTTGGAGACATTGTAGGGCATCCATGAACAAATTATGTGGCGGGGGTTTCAATACAACCTATTCAGGGCAATGGGCTTGTGCACATGTATGCTAAAATGGGGGCTATTGGGGTTGTGTGCTAGGTATTGACAAAATGGTAGAACGGAGCGTGGTGTCCTAGATGGCGATGGTGGCCGCATATGCGCGAGTGGATTTGTCGGAGGCGCTGAGGTTGTTCTAGAGAATGTCGCAACCATGGCCTTGTGGAACACCATTATTGGGGGATGCATGCACCATGGCTTTATTGCTCAAGAACACCTTCTCTTCCACCAAATGCCTCACAGACATGGAGTTTCATGGAACATAATGATTGCGGGATACACAAACAAGGGTTTGGTGGAAAAGTTGAGGAAGGATGACATGAATAATATTACCGTTTTGGAGAGGTGCTTGCATCGGCTTGAGTGGGAGTGCTAGCATGAGCAGGAAAGTATGCTTATGTTTGAAAGTGTAGTATTTCAAGATGTTTTTGACTCTGATTTGATTTGGAGAAGACTCATTCAAAGTGTGATGGAACAGAGTCTAGTAAAATTAAAATCTCTCAAGGTCTAGTTGTGATCTAAATGCCTGCAGTGGGGGATATTAATGAGCAGCTATCTCAAGCAATATTTGGTCTTCAAGTGGGAGATTGTTCGGTTTGGTGAAGCCCAAATATTCTAATTATAACAACAGTTTCTCTCACACTTGAAACAGATGTCTTTTTGCATGTATTCACTAATTTAGAAGTTGACCATTTTGATGGATTTTTCCATTTTGGAGATGAGACTGAATTATAAAGTTGTTGTTGCTTGAATATTATGTATTGTATTGAGAATTAATAAAAAGAGATTCCCCTGTTGAAAGTGGATGTAGTCTATAAGACGAACCACTATAAAAATCTTGTGTTTGTTTTGTGTGTGTTATTGTTTTTTCATTCATTTTTTTTTTTTTTGCAATCATTTCTTTAGTTTATTCCACTGTCATTAAATTCAACACTTCTAGTACCCCTTCATGCAATTCCTCTAACTACCTTTTCTACAACATCGTCTTCAGGGGAGAGATTTTTCCACCATTTGAACTTCTATCTCTGCTCCTCTGATGTTGATTTAGGGTTCCAAACTTGCTTGAGCTTGATTGATGCATCAGTTCAAATTCTCTCTGTTTTCAATCTTTTGTCAAGGCATCATCTGGCACTATGCCCTACTCTTCTACAATGATAATATGTAAATGGAAAAGTTTCATATTGAAGATCTCAAGACATGAGAATTTTATTTTCAAAAAAATTGGGCAATATAGATAATGAAGTATATAAAATTATATTTACTAATTAAAATATAGAAGATTTGTTCAATAAATTATAAAGACCAACATAAAATGTTTTGATAAGGATGTAGAATAAATATAAATAATTTAGATTAGATTTAAATATATCTTTTTATTAAGAATAGCAGTCAACTTTCATTCAAAAATTAAAACCAAATTTAAATAATCTATATATATACGATATTTATAAAAACATAATATTATGTCAAAAAAGAAATTTAAATAATATGCATATATATGATATTTATAAAAACATAATGTTATGTCAAAAATTAAATAATTTTTAATAAAAATAAATATATTATAAAAAAATTAATAGAAAGTTTTAATATTTTTTAAAAATAATAATTTTCAATTCATCAAAATTTAAATAATAATTCTTTATTTCTTAATGATAGAACATTGAATGTGATCTAAAATATCAATACAAAATACAATCAATTGAATCTAAAAACACTCTCTAATTTTAAAATTTACAGGTTATATAATATATAATAATATTAAAAAATAATCTGTTCGAAATTACCTTTAAAATCACCTCAAATTAACGCTATCCTTTTTCACCTTTAATAAAGATACTTTGTTTTCTATTCTATTTATCTTTTATAAAAGAATATAAAAAATAAAATATTAATAAAAGGTTAGTAATAACTAAAAAATATCTTTGTAAAGATCACTTTCATAGCAGCCTAAAGTTAAAGCTAGCCTATTTAAAAGGTGCTTTAGAGTGCTTTCCCATTTAAGAACATAATACTAATTAAAGGTATTAAATTTACAACAGTATTTAAAAGTGCTTTACCAATGTGCTTACCACTTTTACAATGCCAATAGTGGAATAGTAATTTATTAATTTCTTATTTTAAATTTTTAAAACAAATATTTATTTTATTTTTATTTTTTTTAATGAGATTCGAACTCAGCACCATATAGGTAGGTGCCTACAAAACCAATATCTAAAATAGATTAGAATAATAGTTGAAATTAGGGATCAAACTCTTCCACCACAGGTTCAGTGTAAAGTAGCAGTAGTTAGCCTGTTTATCTGACCCTCATTATAGAGTGCTAGTGATAAGAGTTCAGTTTGCTGAGTCTTGCAGAATCATGCTGATCTTGACAGCCATGTTTTCCTATCTCCTTTAAAGAACATGGAGCTGGGTTTGCAGGCTCTTGCCTTGTTCAAGCTCTTTATCAACTTTCAATATTATCATGATGAAATATAGATTTATGGCTGCATTTTGTGATTAGTGAAGTTCAAATATAATCACTCATTACTCTTTAACTAAATATTTTCTTGTCATGCATGACGTTGGACAGGTTTGATATCTGAGTAAAGTTAATAAAGAGTAGTAAGTGATTATATTTGAACTTCACTAATCACAAAATGCAGCCATACATCTATATTTCATCATGATAATATTGAAAGTTAATAAAAGAGCTGGAACAAGTTAAGAGCCTGCAAACCCAGCTCCATGTTCTCTAAAGGAGATAGGAAAACATGGCTGTCAAGATCAGCATGATTCTGCAAGACTCAGCAAACTGAACTCTATCACTAGCACTCTATAATGAGGGTCAGATAAACAGGCTAACTACTGCTACTTTACACTGAACCTGTGGTGGAAGAGTTTGATCCCTAATTTCAACTATTGTTCTAATCTAATTTTAGCTATGGTTTGGGCTTTCTGCATACCATCAAATTGCAGCCTCTTCTATATTAAGACTCTTGTTTTACTGGTCTGCTGGTGTGGCAGTCTTCTGACACTCATATATGTGGAATATCAGCTGATTTAAATTCAATTCAATAAAAACAAATAATTCAATGGAATTAAATCAGATAAAATTGATTTACCATTGCAAGAAGTACACTTGAAATTAATATCTCTTTTGCAAATATAAAAATTTTACAATTTGTGATGTTAACATGAGATGTTTCTGCACTTGACTGTGCAATTTTATACAGTCAAATCCAAAAACATCTATGCTAATTCCTCTTTTGTAAGAGTAATGAGTCAAATGAAAGAGATCAAATTAAAAATGTTTAGAAAAAATTTGGAAATTAGTAAAATGAGAAAAGGGCGGACACAGGTTTGGGAGTTTAAGGGTGGATTTGAAGAAGAAGCATCCTTGCTCTGTTAATGTTGTGCAAACACAGGCAGCCCTGCTCTTCAATTTCATCCAACCTCCGCTCAAACTTACTGTCATTTTTCTCCAAAAGCATTCCCACTTGTTGAAGGGGGTAAACTTCATCTTCTCTTGTAAGGCAAATCCTCATTATAGTTTTAGTGTTTTCGATTTCATCGTACAGCCCCGCAACCAGCACTCTGGTGGTTTTCAGGTGATTTTTCAACACATAAATCCCCCTGGCGGCGGCATCCAGCTGTGCGCTCTGTTTTTCTGCAACCCTAAAAAGCTTACACTTTCCATGCCTCAACTCCGGCAGTTGATTCAATTCCTCAAAAGAATTACACATGTCATCGAAATCGGCAGCCTGCCCAAATGGGTTTTCCTGCTCAACAAATAACATGAATTCTTCTCTAATGCGACGGCATTCTTCTTCCTGAAAACCAAAATTTGTAGATTGTAGGGAGCAAATTATATCATGAATGGCCCTGTAAATCGTCATAGCGTGGTGGGTACTTTTGAGGAGGCGGACAGAGTGCTCAAAAGCATTCTGGGTATTGCTAAAATATTGTGATAGCAATGTATGGAGCTCTGGCTTGTTGATGTAGTGTTGAAGTAAATGAGTGTTAATATATTCCGTATCGGGCCAAAGCAATTGTTGCAGGAGGTTTCTGCCATCAGAAGGGGACTGAGAGAGAGTACCATCAATAGTCGTGCGGATTTTCTCGCAGAATTCCTCAAACGAATTTGTTTTGAGGGCAATCTGGTACTTGGAGTGTAATGATTCCTCTGATGATCTTGACGCAATCCCTGCAAACACGCATTGTCATTTGCAATGTTGATACAAAGAATTCATAGAACACCTGCTTTACAATTACAGAATTTATTGAAATCAAAAACTATTTGCAAGGGAAAGGAGAATCCGTGTGCACCTTCAGTTGTGGGTAACCATAATTTTAAGCACATTTCGTAGTGCTTGTGTTGGGCGATCCCTTCGTTCCCAAGTTAGAATGTTTTGAAAATGTTGATCCGCGCTTTCTCATAAATAGGCTCGCTCGCTCTAAAGCCCTGTTTTCTCTGAAGCCCTGATTTAAGCGATCCGCTCGTTAGGTACCGAATGTTAATTTATTTTCCAATCTTATTCCCGAAATAAGTACCTCCCATATAGGGGTATACCTAGCACTTGCCTTCGAAATATTATAACTAGGAAGCGCATCTTAGTGTGCAATGGGTACATCAAAGAGGTGGGGAAGGTCAGGTAAAATTTTGGTCTATTAGTTGCATACATTTGTGTACTACATCAGGTTAATTGATAGATCATTTATCAAATGATTTTGTCTGCGTAATAAAAGTTTCAATGGAAAGGTGATAGCTTCAAATCAACTACACATCTACTCAGAATGATCTAAACATGACCGAAACAAAACTTCTAAATTAGGAAGATAATCAAGTTCCATTACCAACAAGCTCATGTTATGTTTGCAATAGGGCGTGTGGATGTGTTAGTGAGAGAGAGATAGGGAGGACGGAATAGGGAGTGTGTGTGAGAGAGAGAGGGATAGAGAGGGATATTATATATATAGAGAGAGAGAGGGGCAAGGAGGGGGGGAAAGGGAAGGATAGGAAGAGGGAGAGATAAAGAGATAGATATAGTGGAAAATATAGAGGTAGAGAGAGATGCAGGGAGACAAGGAGATAGAGATAGGAGAGAGGTTCTTATCTCTCAATTTCTCTTCCTCTCTATATTTGTCTTCCCTTCTCTCCTCTATCTCTCTCTATCACTTTTCTCTCTCCATTTCTTTGTTCATCTCTTTAGGTCCTATTTTTCTCCCCTCTTAGTCAATAAAGCTATCAGATTATTTATATGGTAATTTAATTTGTACTATAAAAAATATTATATATTATATTTAATAATTTGTATTGTAGAATATAATATATAATATTATTTTAAAAATGAATTTAATAATTTATCTCTCACTATTTATCTTTCCCTCTCTCACACTCCCTCTTTATCCCTCGATCTCTCTACCTTTATATATCTCTTTGCCTCCCTCTATTTCTCTTTATTGATTTGTCTCCTCTTTATGCAGATTTATCTCTATCTATGTCTCTCTCTTCCTCTTTTTCTTTCTTTATTTCTCTTTCTATCTCTTATATTTCTCTCTCATGTTCTATCTCTTTGTCTATTGATCTCTTTCAATCTTTGTCTCCATGTATATCTCTCACTTTCTATATATATCTCTATCCATCTTTATCTCTCTACCTCTATATCTCTTTGTCTCTATCTCTCTATTTCTCTCACTATCTATCTATCTAAATCTATCTCTTTCTCTCATTCTCTATCTTTTGAGTTTCTTTCTTTACATATACACACCTCTCTCTATAGAATTGTTTCCCCCTCTATATCTCTTGCTCTCTCTCTAAAGATAGTTAAAACTATTAGATTTTTATTTTAATTTGTACTATATATAAAATATATTATATTATAATATTACATCAAATATTATATTTAATAATGTAATCAAGAAAAAACTTAGAAATATAGAAATACACCCTTAACTTCTACTTCTAACAATCTTAAAGTTTTGGTCGATGAAAGAGCAAGCAATAATTTAAATCCTCCCAAAGGTCATACAATATTTTCATAATCAAAGAATAACATGGCTCTACTATACAAAGAAGACCTTAGATTAGAATAAACATGGTTACAATATCATCAACGATTTCAAGAAAAATGTTTGCATTATTAGAAATGATGGCTCAAAAGGATGTAGTAATAAAGATTGTAGTAGATGGTGGATAGACACAAGTTCAACATACAACTTACGGAAGAAGTGTAAGAAGAGGACGAACTTGTACATTGGAATGAAAAATGGACCCACAATCCAACCCTAACCCCTTGTCGCTATTGGAGACTAAAGTAAACGAGGTTTTCATGCTAGAAAAATCACCACATTCTAATCTGTCCTTGGTAGCGACCCTCGGAGCCCACTCTAGTCTCATAATCAAACCGAAAAATATGAAAAAAGTGTGAGAACGTGGAGTTTCCAAGGCAGAGAAATCCAAAGGAGGAAATTCGTTTGACCCCACACTTAACCGGTGACAACCGTGGAAAAAGTAGTCGCCAGGTCTGCAAGTATGGACCCTTAGAAACACGCACCTTATAATTGTTGATGCCTCCACTTCAGTTGCTTCAGCACAACAACCAACAATCATTAGCATGCAAGACAGCCCGAAAGAAGGTGAAATTATTTTATTTGAGCAAGCCTAGGACCTTGACTTTCATCCAAAAGGCATTACTAAATCCAAATACCTCATGCGAGTTGAATTTCCTTTCCACAACCTAGTCTTTTGCCCCTTCCTACAAGCTATTGTGACTCAACTCAACAAAGTTCTATGGTGCAAGTAACACTCTAATAAATGGGCTAACTTTCACTCTCATCCTAGGGCTTGAGTTGAAATGGATTTAACTTAGCCTCTTCCCAACTCTATCAAACTAGTAGGACCTAGTTTTGAATTTGATTAGTGCATTAACTACCTCAATAAACCAAATGCATGCTTATATTGCCATAGAGAAGGTCACCTCATCCGTGACTACCTTGTCTGTAAACCTAAGTCTTCAAGTAGTCACTCCCACTCCCAAACAACTCCCTTCCTACTACCCTAAAGTTGGATGTTGATCTTCAAAATCCTTTTGCACTCTCCCAACCCTCTTCTCCAAGCCAGCTTAGGGACCCTCTTGCTCACAACTTCCAACCCTCTCCCTCCTCCCTCCTTCCCAACAATCACCTCTCCCTGCTAAAATGAACTCTTTTAAATATGTAATTGATAGTGTCTCATCCTAAAGCCTCAAAAAGGATTAAAGAGACCCATCATCTTGGAAAAAATATGTCTTTTGGAGCAACCTCATCCCCTCAACCTTATAACCCATCTAGAAAAAATTCCTAGTCCTCTTCCCAAGAGCCTCTTGGTGAAGATTCATTTATGGATCCCCTTGAATAGGATCTCATAACGGATACTTAAATTTGCTTTCCAATGTATCAATTTAATGTTCTTCAATCTATTTAGGAAATCCTCTCATACTCTTCACAATGAAGTGCAAGATTCGTGGAACGTGTGGGGTTTGACAATCCTCACTCATAAATACCATGTCAAACATTATATTCAAAACTTTCAAACAATGTCCTCATGCTGCAAGAAGTGAATGTTGGTGCAGTTTTTCTTGATGCAATCCCTGCTTCCATTTGGCTTGATGCTCAACTATTTCATACCAACCATGATGATGGTGGTGGTGTTGTTTTGGGACTTTCCCTATGGCTAGCTAAGCATATTGTGTCTTTTAGATCTAACCCTGACAATCATTGTGTATGGACTACTACCTTCATCAATGATATGTTGGTGGTATTTTTCTCTATTTACACTCCTAACTCCCATGTTTGGATAACCTTTCTTTGGGAGTGGCTCTGTAATAACCTTCCCAACATTAAGTGGGTTTTGGGAGAGGACTTTAACATGGTGGAGAACCCTTCTAATCATAGTTGGGATAAATTTTCTCAACTATCCCAATCTAAATTTGAAGCTTGGATGTTAGCTTGAAATTTCTTTGGAGTTCATGATCCCCTCATGGGTAATCAATCTTTAGTTGCCTCATTGGTTCACATGAAATAATTGCAGGGAAGGAACCTTAAGGAAAATGAGTTGATTGGATCAATTTTATATATCTCCTTCCTGCCCCATTCTCTCATCACTTGATTGCTACCTTCTATCTTTAGATATCTCAGCCACTCTTTTTTATCACCTTCCTATCTTCACCATTCTTTCCCTCTCAAATTCCACTCCCCTTTTGAATGACCTTCCCTACAAGTTGAATGTTACCTATCTCAATAAAAAAATATTGTATTGATGGTCTCTTGGCTATTTAGAATGTTGATAAAAAACCACAACAAAGCAATTGGATTAGTTGGTGGGTGAGAACCATTGATAGAGGTACTACCTTCCTTCATGAATATGGGCAAAGAGCTGATGCAAAACATCACAAAGTAGAGAAATCTCTTAAAGGCCAACTCAAACTTGGTCATACACTTCTTGCTTATAATCCATGTAACATCTCATTACAATAATCAGTGGCCAATATTGAAAAATATGCTTCAAAAAATGGCTTCATATAAAGGCAAAGGTGCTCAAATATATGCTTGTCTTCAATGGATTAAGTATGGAGAATGTGAGTCTAAATTCAAGTCTTTCAATATCTTCAGCATAAACATAAACTTAAACATGAAACTATAATTAAATTTGTTGGTAAACCTTCGCAAAACAACCAATTTGTCATTATGAACACCTCAAAAACCTTTTTACTGATGATTTTGCTAATGACATTCTTATCCCCATTCTTAAAGAAAATGTTGTTAGTTGTATTTCGCATAAAATAGACCTTGAGTATAGTAAGTTTCTCAACCACCTAATTTTAATAGAATAAATTGATGTTTCCCTCTAGTGTTTAGCCTTAGAAAAAATCTTGAGAATTGATGGGATTCTTTTTGAGTTCTATAGAACTCTTTGGCCTCACATTTGAGAGGACTTCTATAATGTTTGTCTTGAGGGAGTTGAAACCAGATCTTTAGGAAATATTATTAACCAAGGGTTGATTAAGCTCATCCCCAAAGGCAAAGAAGAAGACATGGTAAATGGATTATGACCGATTACCCTCCTCAATACATCATACAAAATAATAGCTAAAGCTTTGGCATGTAGATTTAAGCATGTCCGCCAAATGATTGTTCATCCACAATAGACTAGATTCTTGGGAGGAAGATTTATCTTAGATAACCTTGTGCTTGCTTGAGAAATAGTTGAATGGGCCCAAAAAACTACACAAGATGCTCTTATTATAAAGCTTGACTTTGATAAAGCTTACGACTGAGTCAAGTGGCCCTTTATTCTTAAAATGCTAAAATGGCTTGGATTTGGACCTAAAATTTGCCACAAAATCAACATGCTATTTATGGATGTGAATGCCAAAGTGACTATTAATGGGATGTTATCTCCTCCATTCTCCTTACGAAAATTCATTCAACAAGGTTGCCCCCTTGCTCCTTTCCTTTATGTCTTAACTATTGATTCCCTTGATAATCTTTTCCAACATGCTCTCTCAAATAGACTTATTCAAGGCATCTCTCTTCTTGGCAACATTTCAGCATTTAATTCTCATTTTGCAAATGACAACATGCTTTTCATTCAAAATTTTGTAGAGGAAGTAACTAACACTTTGGAACTTTTATGTCCTATCTCATGCTCCAAACTAGCAATGCATAAAATTGAATTCATTATGATTCACCCCAACCCAGGGGTCATCCACCTTGGATCCCTAGTGAATGGCGTGAAGTGAAGCATGATTGTATTACAAGATACCTTGGAACCCTCTTTGATATTGGAGTCTCACTTATAGATATGTGGAATTGGTTCTTGCCTAAAATAAAAAGTAAACTCCTGAATTGGAACAAATTTTTTTTATCTATGGCTAGTAGAATCCAAGTTGCTAACAAAATCCTCTTGGCCAACCATGTTTAAATCTCATCTTGTTGGCTTCCCTCGAAAACATGTTATACCCAACTAAATCAGCTAATCGAGAATCTCCTTTGGGCTAAGTGGGGTAATAAAAAAGGTTTTCCTACTACTTCATGGACCCATTATATTCAACCAAAAGATAAGGAGGCTAGGGAATTTTAGATCCGTACACTCAAGGCATTTTCCGTACCACTAAATTGGTTGTGAGGGCTCTAGATGGGGATGTTGCCTGGAAGCACCTTGTGCATCACCGTATTCAAACAAATACTACTAGAGGACCCTAGAATTTGGTCAATTGGAAGGATAAGTTGCTCCTCACCCCTTATTTTAAGACTTGTAGTTCTAATCCCTTCAACTTCATTTGGAGAGCTTGCTAAACTACCTTAAAAATATTGGCTTGGTACAATCACAACTTGAGTCATGGTTTGAGTTTTGCATCCTCCTTCATCTAGTGGATCCATTTGGTCCAACAAAATAATAGTCCTTTGGCTAATATTAAAACTCTTAAAGGTAAACATCTATTTTAAAATGGCATTCAATTTTTTTGAGATTTGTGGGATCTATTAAGGTTTGGCTAGAAAACTTGGCAACAACTTAAGTCCCAATTTAATCTTCCTACAACTTATAGATCCCCAATCCAAGAAATCCAATAGCTAGTTCCTCCTAAGTTGTCTTTTATATTGTCCTCCCCATGTCACAATAACTTCCTCAAGGATTGGAAATGACCCAACAACCAAAAATTCTAATTCTTCCCTCTTAGAATTGTGTATAAGACATCCATTCCTTCCATTTCATTATCTCCTTGACTTAAATGGCATTTTAAGTTCAGTAGGTCAAGATGGAATAGATTAAGTTCTTTGATTTGGAAATCCAAGGTGGATGCTCAAGATCAATTGATTGTTGGAAAGTTCTTCATGCCAAAGTCCCAATCGATGACTGTCTCTCATTAATTTCCCCCTCTCCATCTTGCCCCTTTTGTGTTAAAAAATAGACCATTAAGCATGCTTTCTAGTTTTCCCCCATGCTCAAAACCTTTGGAACTTTATGTTCTCCACTCTCCCTGCACTCTTCCCTTAGGCTTGGTCTTGGAGAATGACTCTGCTTGGACTCTCCCATTATCACAATGTTATCACTCAGACCTTCAGACACGTCATCCTTAAGCACATATGGAGATTCTGATGCATGGCTATCTTCTCACACACTTTTTTACTCCCTTCAAACTAAATTCATGCTTCTTTGTGCAAACTTATCACCTTATATCATTAGTCTTCAATCTTCTTATCAAGTTAATCCTAAGTTCAAGAAAACCTTAAATGATCTACAAGTTCAACTCAATTCCTTTGAGACAAAATTCAAAGTGCAATGTTAATCAAATTAGCTACATTGTAGATCATATAGAAGATTTTTGTTATGGCCGATTTATAGAATATATGCCATGGTCGATATAATGTGAATATAGCACTATATGTAATAGCGCAATACTAAGTATTAAACTGCACTTATCATTAAAGATAATGGACGATGGAAATACATAAAGTATTAATTTGTTGTGTGAAGTTTATTAAACTCAATGATAAAGTGGTGTGCACTATAAAATGAAACATACTAAGTCAAACATTAAGACACACTATATTGAAGGTGGTCGACTCATTAAATGGTGTTGATTACTTTGGCTTGGACCAAGTCAACGGTGTGAACCACAACCAGATACAGACTGACTTATTCCTCTGTTTTAAACAACAAGCATGTAAATAGGAAATGTGATGAATAGTTGGCCATATTATGAATTTTGTGTTTCTCTTAGAAGTCTTTTTAGCCTGTAAGTCAATTTACAGATTGAAGCATCTCCTTTATGAATCAGTCAAACTATTGTTGGCAAACACTAGATCGATCTGTTGTCCTGTTTGAGTGACTAATGAGATAGAAATCTGCCATCTTTTTACTGATAAGACGAGTCAATGGTATATGGCTAAGAAGTTTCATATCATAAGCCTTGTTTGTAGCCTTTAGATGTTGGTTTTTGGGTATAAATATGAGGCATTCTCACCTCATTTGGAGACACTTATTTTATGCATCATTATGCTGCACATTTATGTTGTATTGTCATTGTGGGATTCTTATTTTGCTAAGGGTTATTGTGAGGGAGTTTAGTGAGAGAAATAGAGAAGGGTTTGTTGCTGAGTTGATTTTAAGAGGAGGCCAAGATTGAGATCCAATGAGTCGATTGGAATAAGTGATTAGCAGGCATGAGATTCTATTCTCTTCATGTTTTATCTTTTATTTGAAAGATTGATTTTCTTGTGTGTTTAATTTGGAATTGCACTAGTTCGCTTGAAATAAAGTAATAGTCTATTTGCTTATAGGAAAGGAAAAGTCTTATTGATATGATTTCCATATAAGTGTTGTACTTACTCCATATTAAGGAGTGATTGATTAGATCGTCTATAGTATTACTTACTAGGATTGATGAATTGGGAATAGCTTGTTAAGTTATTTTATGCAAAGTGGTTTTGTAGACTTAGATAGCTCATATGTTATTCCTAAGATTAGGTTATCCATTGAAGGGGGTAACTTATGCTTTTGCTTATGCTTTATTGGTAGAGGTACCATTGTATTTTGGGAAAAGGGAATAGGTTATTTCTAAGGTTAATGATTACCTATTGAAGGTTTACCTGTGCATAGTTTATAATGGTCTAAATTCAAATCGAGCTAGGGTAGTGTATGTGAATAAGATTATTGTCACTTGAAGTACTGAGTGAGAATACTTTGACCGAAGTAGTGTATTAGCCTTTGGCTCCACTGTCAATTCACTGTGTTCCTTTTTATACATGCTAGATTAGGATTCTAGGGTCTACAAGTTCTAGTTATGTAGGGCACAACACTAAGCTTAGAATGGTTATAGTTATGAGGTTACTTCACCAATCTCTTCATTGAAGGTGTTAGAAACCAAGATCAAACATGCAAACTAGAAAATCCTTCCACATAAGAGAAAAACAGAAAAAAGCAAGAGCTTTGCATGAAGATGTGCAAATAATATTATTCAGAATTCAATAATTACATAAGATGAGGCTTGCTTATAAAAGCAAGCATGCACAACCCTAAACCTAACTTGAGCAAAAGGATAGCTCAACTAGATAAAGATAATTAAATGCAACCTAGGAATTAAAATAATGCCTAAGTAAACTTATGAAAGTGTAAGTAAATAATTAATTACACCAACACCCCCCCATAAGTGCAACTTAGGGAGAAGCAAATTATTATGCAAATGATTGAAAGATGCAAAGGATGGGTCTTGGCAACAAAGGCCTGATCAGGTACCCATGTACAAATGCAAGAATGAGAAAGAGGAGAAAACCCAGTGAGACAAAACCCCCCTACAATGAGATGACCTGCTACAAAGAAGCACTGGAAGAACAATGTGGAGTAACACTGGAACCAGAATACGACAAGCAAGGAAAGATACTTCTGTTTACAAGAAACCAAATGAGAGTCACTGAAGGACTCAGGCGGAATCATAATAATGCAACAATAGACCCGATGCCACAGAACACTAGAAAACTCACAAACTAGAACAACCTTGGAATCTATGAAGCAATAGTAGATAAAATGATGCCCCCTATAAGAGGGAATGATATGATGACAGAATCTGGAAGTCGTGTATCTCGATGTCGATGCCAAACTGAGACTAAAACTCTTCCATGGGAACAAGTACCATAAAGATTATGGAACATTAACCATAAAAACATGGCCCTCAAACTGAGATGGATTTGAACCAATGCAATCAATAACCATAGACTCCCAATATGAAGTGTGAATTGATGTGAATCTGATATGTGTCAAGCTATAAGCAAGATGTGGCCAAAATAAACTAAGAAACTAGATACAACCCATGCGAGTTGTCATCAAATCAAGATGAGATCAAAGTGAAACAACACTCTAATCAAATTATTATGCAAGAAACCCCCCTGATGGAACTTTATATCAGTTCATTTATTACAATACCCAATGATTGCAAAAGGAGAGAATGCTAAATATGCATAAACAAAAGATAAAATGATGTGATACTGAAATGAAGTGCAAAGATTCAAGTTTCTCCCTTCCAATTGCTAAAACATCCAAGTAATCTCCAAAACACCCATCGGGCCAAATCTGGAATAACGATCAACCTAGGAAAAATACATAAAAAATTGCAAGGACAACAACATAGAGCTCCTCAATACCTTTCCAACGCCACAAAGATGGTGAAAATCGAAGATCGTGGCAAAAAGTTATGAGCTCGGAAGCCATAAATGAACATCTGAATTCAAACATAAATAAATGCAGCTAAATAGAAAAATACTAAAACATAAACTGCACCATAGGATAGTGCTCGGAACTAGCTTTCCAGCGATATCTCGTTTGCCCGATTTCGATACCGTATGCCCAAGTTATGCCAAAAAGAAAAAAACTGCTCCTTGAAGGCAAATTAGGGCTAAGAAAGGGGCAAAGAGGGTTGTACGACTGCTGACGTCATCGGTTTATGAGCATAAATTTGACGGCCATCTGGCCATCGCCGAAAAAAAACCCCAACTACTAGAAAATTTTTAACAGTCACCGGAAAAGCACAGATTGTCGGAAACTCAAGAAGATAAGTTAAAGGCATGAAACCCTCAAGGAACCCTGAGCTACTCTGCACTGATTTTCTCCAAAAAACTGAGAAGGGGCTGCATATCAAGGCTCTAATACCATGTTAGAAACCAAGATCAGACATGCAAACTAGAAAATTCTTCCACAGAAGAGAAAAACAAAAAAAAGCAAGAGCTTTTCATGAAGATGTGCAAATAATATTATTCAGGAATTCAATAATTACATGAGATGAAGCTAGCTTATAAAAGCAAGCGTGCACAACCCTGAACCTTACTTGAGCAAAAGGATAGCTCAACTAGATAAAGATAACTAAATGCAACCTAGGAATTAAAATAATGCCTAAGTAAACTTATGAAAGTGTAATTAAATAATTAATTACACCAACAAAAGGGTAGGGCCATCTATCAGATGATAGATGTGCGGGGGACTGCATTTAAGTTCGTGGTTGGTGGAAAAGCACTTGAGTGATGTTTCTTCTCCTCAACTGGCGACCAAGATTTGAAAGGAGATTCCTAGACCTTTTATATCTATTGCTTTGAAGCTTGGTTGAGCTATGTATGTATTTTGAATACAATCTTTGGAAATATTATATTATGTGAAATATTGTATTGGAAATGAAATCATTGAATGGAATTTGCTATGTCATTTATGCTCATTTTTCTTGTTTGGAAAAGAGATTTTTTATTGCAATGGTTATGAAGCATAGTTTATTTACTTGAAAGTGTTCAAAAACTTAGGAATTTACTTGCGTGAACAATTGGCATATTACATCTCAGCTCTCTCTTCAATCTACTTTCGAGCTGAAATGGGAGGGATACAAATTGAAAACAACATTTGATTCTCCTCTCTGGTTTTTAGTTTGGGAATATAAGCATACATTTGTAATTCAATTAATACAATCTCTCTCACAAACAACAACAAATAGCCTCTTTTGTCCAAATATTTATTGACACATCCCTTAATTGGTGGTGAAAGTGAGAAAGAACATTTCTATAACGAAGTAGAAGCTTCTATCGATTACCTCCCCTCTCTAAATGCAAATGCAAGGAAATTGCATTATTTATTGCTTTATCAAAGCAACAAAAGACCAACAATGGCTCGGTGCATGCATGACTAATGCAAGGGAGAGCCAACCTTCCCCTTGCTTCTTACCTTTTCTACTCTCTTCCATCTTGAAATTGTTAAAAGAGTATAGATATTATACCAAACAATGGCTATGTCATTTTAGTCAACAAAATATTCTACAACACACTAGTAAAAAATGTCAATCTAGGCAAGTGGGTTTTGAACTAAAGAAATAAGAATTTATTTTCAAAAAATTACCACCATACAACTTCAGGAGCATGTGTTGCTATTGCTAAGTTTACTATGTAGTTCCCTTGCAATTCATAGAATATACTTATCATATTTAAAGAGCATTTATTTACCATTAGATTCTTGATATAGAATTGAAATAGACTATCATTCTTTTTTTAAAAAAAAATTAACATTTTTAAAGTGCAAAGTGAGGATCATTCTCACTACTAAAATTTTAAATTGGATGGTTATAAAAATAAAATAAAATTGTAAATTGGATGGTTATAAAAATAAAATAAAAAGCTACATAAGATGCTTTTTTTTAGTCTATTTAAAAAAATTACCACCATACAACTTCAAGAGCATGTGTTGCTATTGCCAATTCTACTATGTAGTTCCCTTGCAATTCATAGAATATATTTATCATATTTAAAGAGCATTTATTTACCATTAGAGTCTTGATATAGAATTGAAATAGACTATCATTCTTTTTTGTTAAAAAAATTAACGTTTTCAAAGTGCAAAGTGAGGATCATCCTCTCTACTAAGATCATAAATTGGATGGTTATTGTTGGGTTCGGTGAAGCCCAATTTGGCAAGTTTCTCTCACATATTCGAAAAGGGTGTCTTTTGCAATTGACTTCTTTTTGCATGTATTCACAAATTAGAAGTTGACCTTTTTTGATGGATTTTTCCACTTATTGGAGATGCGACTGATATAAATATGGCTATTGCTTGAATATGTATTGTATTTAGAATTAATAAAAGAGATAATCCTTGAAAGTGGACGTAGCCATTCTTGGGCGAACCACTATAAATCTTGTATTCTTCTGTGTCTTTTAAATCTTTTAATTTATGTTCTTATTTTCTGAAATTTTCTTTTCATTTACTTCTGCAAATTTTCATCAACAGTTATAAGAATAAAACAAAAAGCTACATAGGATGCTTTTTTAATTGAAATAGACCTCATGACCTCTTGTTTGCAAGATGATGCTTTGGTCAATCAAGCTAGGCCCACCACCCCTACACAAGATGCTTTTTATTGTATATGAAATACATAAAATTATATTTATATAATTAAAATATAGAATATTTGTTCAGTGAATTATAAAGATCAATATTTTTTATATAATAGAATGTTTTAATAAGGATGTAAAACTTAAAAGTTTAAAATATAATTTAGGTTTAAACATGTCCTCTTATAATTAAGTAAAAAAAATATTAAAACTTTCTATTGAATTTAAATAATAATTCTTCATTTTTTGATGAGAAATTATTGAGTGTGATTTAAAATATAAATATAAAATCACCTAGTAAAATCTAAAAACACTTTCTCTAGTTTTAATAAATGACAAGTCATGAAATTTCATATAATAATATGTATACTTTAATATTTGAAAATTAATCTTTTTAAAATTACCTTTAAAATAACCTAAAACTAGCAATGGCACCTTGGTGTGCAATGGGTACCCCGAAGAGCTATAGATGGTCAATTATGGAAACATTTGGTATATTTTTTGCATGCATTTTGTGCATTACATGAGGAAAATTGATAGGTCATTTAGCAAATGATGTTGTTTGTGCAACAAATGTCTTAATGGAGAAGTGATGCTTTAAAATAAGGATCCAAATATGACTTCTCTAAATCAATAAGATAATGAGGTTCCATTACCAATAGACTCATGTTATGTTTGCAATAGGGAGAGAGAGGGGGAGATAGAGAGGGGGATCGGATCCGGATCGCGTCATCGAAGATCGCGTCGAATCGAAGATCATCGACGACGCGCTCCGAAAGATCGTCAGATCGCGTCCGTCGACAAATCAAAAATCCAGAGATCCATCGAAGACAAATCATGGGCTTTGAAACATTTATTGAGGTGCCTCTCAATATTTTTTCCTTCGCTTGGATTTTTTCTCATATATGGTTGTGGAGTATGTGTTTACCTTTCTTATTTATTGTGGCTCTATTTTTCTCATATGATGACAATCTTAGTATTCTAATTTATCTGGGTGATGTGGTGGATTGGCAGATGGACTTTTCAATAGATTTCTTGGAACACATTCCACAGAGCTCAAACTGAAATCTCACCATTCTAGAAACAAACTATGCCTATCTTAAGGTTGGTCATCCTCTTGCATCATTTCCACCTTAATGTTCTTCTGCCTTCTAGTAATGACATGACTAATAGATGAGGACCAAGTTCATTCAAATGTGGATAGAGTTGTAGGAATTGAAGTTTGAGGCATGACATATTCATTTTGTGTGAGGTAATGTTAAACAAGGGTGACCACTGTATTAAAAGTAGATAATATATAATCTCAGGTTTGACAACATCTTGAACATCTAACTACAACTCATGCAACAATTGATAAGGTAATCTTGCAGCAAAGGTTTTACTTTGTGTGCAAGCAGAATGCTAGGCAACATGAACTATTGGGTTGCTTTGCATAGGCCTTGGATTGTCCAAGGTATTCAAGCCACCTCGAGAGCCCAAATTAATTGTGTTCCAATGTGAGGCTTAAAGTGAAGTGAAACTCATGCATCCCTCTCTAAGACAAGCTTTACATTAGGGTTAAGTGGGAAATCAGGTTGGTGTCCTCTAAACCAAGAGGGTTTTAGTCCCCTTTAACCCTGAAAAGGATTTCTATTAGAGCCTCTTGAATATTTAGAACCTTGGCATCCTTGACCCCTACCCCATGGATTCCTATCTTGCTAAAAAAAAAAATCCTTCCACTCCAACCAAACATTCTCAAAACTACACAAGATCATTCAACAAATTGATTACTAACATTGCTAAAATAGTTTGTAGAAGTAAACCTTGAAATCCAAAACATAAACACTCAATGACAAGTCAAGCAAAGAATATGCACTTCTCTCACAAAGTACACTATATAACTTGAAGCATAAAAAATTAAAAGTTTAGGATTCAACAAAACTTAACAAATACAACTCCAAAGAAAAACCTACATCATGATAGGGTTTCAACTTAATCAAATGATTTGCAAGGAAACAACAATGAGAACCCTGTTATATTTGGGCAACCCTTTTTTGGGCCCTGTTGTCTCTTTGTGCTGTCGTTTCCTTTTTGGGACAGCCGTTTGCTTGTTTGAACTTTTTCTGTTATATTTTGTTGTTTAAACTCTGCGGTTTCAGGTCCCTATAAAACCTGTTTTTTCCTTTTCAAAAACAATGAGAACCCCATTAAGAAAGAATTGAGATAAACCCAAAACAAGGTATCTCTGTAAGAACATTGTCAAAGTGTAAAATGATGGAAATGGTTTGCATCTCTCACAACGATTTCTCTTGCAACTATCTTGTAGATGAATTTTGTTGTAGTGTGGCAATAACTGCATACTCAAAGGTTCTTAACAACTCTAATAATCATTCTAGGGGGGTTATTTAACAAACCAAATGCAATTGCCAACTGTTTGCTATGGTGGAGAAGAAATAATTAATTTTCCTCCTCTTCCACAATATTAAGTAAATGCCTTGAATCTGGAGAATACCATTTTATGGCCTTCAATCCAACTACATCCAATGATCTTTTTAATTTCTTGATCTTTGATCAATTTCCTTGCCATTTGAACCTCACCCCCTTTGCCCACTTCTGCATAGATGTTTGAGAGAAGAACATATGTCATAGCATTTTTAGGATCCAAATTAAAAAGCTTGGTTGTTGTAAATACTCCTAAGCCTATATTCATATACGATCTACAAGCCTATACTTGAGGAATCATCACTCATCATGATGATTCCAACTTACCTTTAGTTTGAGGCTTGAAAGTACTAGTACTAGTAAGGGAAAGAAGAAGATAGATTGTATTTGGTTGTGTATGATATGTTAACAGTTATACAATTATTATTTTTAATTTTATGGTAATACAATCTATTGTTTGGCTTTGAAACTTTTGGAAGTTCAAATTTTGAGCATTTCAGGGTTATATAACATGTAATCTTTGAATTATGACAATTTGATAATTAGAATAGACTAATGTCTTCTCTAAATGCATTAATTACTGTTTTTTGGGGTAATTACGGTGTTTTTGGCAATTCCAAGTCAAAATTTTGGGTTACTGAATCCAAGTTTTCCAACCATGATTTAATTGACACTGAAAAGAATTAATGATGGTCATAGCCATAAAACTGTTAAAAACCCCATATCAAGTTTGTTGAGTTGTATGTTTATTTCGATATTTCTGTTTTGTTCAACATTCTGTTAAGTGTATAAACTGGTCACGATGCAGGGGACAGTACAAAATTCTTACTACAAATGGAAGTTCATATGGAAATACTTCTGAGACTCACCAAACAATAAAAGATCCTACCTAATGTATCAAATTTATTAATGATGTTTTCAAAGGCCAAAAATTTCCAATTTAAAAACCCAGAACTAAAAAGTGATGAATATTCACATTGTTAACAAGCAGCATCCTAAATGGACAAAATATCATTCACATGATGTACAACTCGAGCAAGAAGGTAAATCATGCAACATCTCTTTGAGGAATTTTGTCAAACAGTTCATGTGTCTTTTCTATGCTTTCACATTTTGCATACATGTCCACCAGGGCAGTTGCAGCTGCAACATCTGATAAAATTACAGAGTGCTTCATTAATTCAATGATTTTGAGAGCATCTTTGCAAAATCCATGTTGTGCATATCCTGCAATAATTTCATTCCATGAGATGACATCTCTTTGGGGAATTTTGTCAAACAGTTCACGTGTCTTTTCTATGCTTTCACAATTTGCATACATCTCCACCAGGGCAGTTGCAACTGCAACATCCGATAAAATTCCAGAGTGCTTCATTAATTCAAATATTTTGAGAGTATCTTTGTAAAATCCATGTGCATATCTTGCAATCATTGCATTCCATGAGATGACATCTCTTTGGGGTATTTTTTAAAACAGTTCACTGTCTTTCTATGCTTCCACATTTTTCATACATGTCCACCAGGGCAGTTGCAATTGCAACATCTGATAAAATTCCTCTATTCTTTACCGTTTCAATGCTCCTATTTTGGCGCGGGCTGGGAGAATGCTGGCAAAAGTTGTGGAGTCTGGATTTACACCTTCCATTGCATTTGCTTGAAAGTTTCCAAATCTTTAAAAACAATCAATTTTGTGCATATACTGCAATCATTGCATTCCATGAGATAACCTCTCTTTGAGGCATTCTGTCAAACAGTTAACGTGCCTTTTCTATGCTTCCACATTTTGCATACATGTCTACCAGAGCATATCCAACTATAATATCTGAATATAATCCTCCTTTTATGATGCTTTGATGAATGTCCATATCCTATTCCAAAGCTCCCATTTTGGCACAGGCAGGGAGGATACTGGCGAAGGTTGTGGAAATTGGCTTTACACTTGCCAATTGCATTTGCTCCCTTTTTAACAAATCCATTTTGTACATACCCTGCAATCATTGCACTCCATGAGATGACATCTTTTTCAGGTATTCTGTCAAACAGTTCACATGCCTTGTTAATGGTTCCACTTTTTGGATGCATGTCTGCTAGGGGAGCTGCGACTGTAGTATCTGACCGAGGAGTGAAAACTTAACAAAGAAAAACTATGCAAATTTGACTCGATTTTAGTGGTTCAATAGAAATCCAAGATACCAAATGACTTTCAACTTAACTGCATATTAGAACCTAAAATTTTCGTTGATTTGAGTACAAAGAACAATGTAACCACAGAGGTCAAACATTTACCGACGGACTTCAACACAAGCCTTAAGAGTACAAAACTCAAATTAAAATTTCCCTGCCTCTCCACATCACAATGTTTAAACACGAAATCAAAACCCAAAATCTACACTACCCCAAAAAAATGAAAAATCCCCCCTTAACCAGATTGCAATTGACGTTGAAATCCCGTTCATTGCATAAAACAAAAGAGCCGTAGATATCCAGTGTCCATGATTTCAAAGATTCGAGGTGTTCGTATTCTCCAGATGTGTTCGAAAGGGGTAGACGGATTCGGAGCAAACATTTCCAGACCACTTATGTGCGTTACAGAGCCGTGTATATTCTATGATAATCTCGTAAATCTCTTTTAGGTCAATTTCCAATATGTTCCCACACAATTTGGTTCTTGAGTACTGGAAATTTCTGAAAGGCAGCATCGTCATATGAAGGGTGCAGTGCAGAGGGTGTATCGGAGTTAAGCGAAAAGCACAAATATATTTACAAAGTGGAAA